>JAECUM010025780.1:0-33317 GCA_016617855.1 Megalonaias nervosa | reverse complement strand
GTACGTGTGTGCGGGCATGTATGTATGCATGCATGTATGCATGAATGTATGCATGCATGTATGTGTACGTGTGTGCGGGCATGTATGTATGCATGCATGTATGTATGCATGCATGTATGTTTGTATGTGTACGTGTGTGCGGGCATGTATGTATGCATGCATGCATGTATGCATGCATGCATGCATGAATGTATGTATGTTTGTATGTGTACGTGTGTGCGGGCATGTATGTATGCATGCATGTATGTATGTATGTATGTATGCATGCATGCATGTATGCATGAATGTATGTATGTTTGTATGTGTACGTGTGTGCGGGCATGTATGTATGCATGTATGCATGTATGTATGTATGTATGTATGTATGTATGCATGCATGCATGTATGTATGTATGTGTACGTGTGTGCGGGCATGTATGTATGTATGCATGTATGCATGTATGTATGTATGTATGTATGTATGCATGCATGTATGTATGTATGTGTACGTGTGTGCGTGCGTGCATGTATGTATGCATGAATGTATGTATGTATGTGTACGTGTGTGCGTGCGTGCATGTATGTATGTATGTATGCACGAATGTATGTATGTATGTATGTATGTGTACGTGCGTGCGGGCATGTATGCATGTATGTATATATTAGACTTTAACGTCAAGTCACCATAATGCTGACAGTAAGGTGGCGATTAAAAGATGGGTCCTAAAAATGTATTAGGCTACATACGATCAAAATTTATTGGTTTAGAACGTTTTAACATATAAAATCAAAATGAAAGATGAAAATATATATTGGTTTCCTCATCTTATATTAATACTTTTCTTGTGTGGGATCTATTTTCACAAATTATGATGTAAACAGCTCAGTACATTTTTATATATGCTTTTTAATCGTGCAACAAGGAGAATCTTGCCTAGATTTCGACGAATTTCCATATTCTCAGCTGAGAATACGCTCTGGCCTCACACCCCAACATCAATATCCATATATATCGAAAACCTGATTAGAAAGGTCAGATAAAACTCTAATGAGGTAAATAGATACCACTTTTTGCATGTCATTCGTTTACATCGCTTCTGAAAACCAATAAAAAGCGATAATATAATTGCAGAAAAATGCCTTGAAACGGACACAACAATCATGAAATACGTCAGATTATAAGAAGGAGTTACCCAAAGTAAAATAGATATTTTTTAAACGGGATTTATGTTGAGCGTCTCTACTTTTCACAAACATTTCGATCGATTGTTTCAGTAAGCTAAAATTTAAATATTATAATCGGCATTTATTAACTCTTTGTTTTCCACTGCATCTCCATAATTGTGCATTAGTTTATAGCTTTTCTGAAAATCAAATGAATGATTTCCTTTCAAAGAAAATCAGTCTACGATAAAGTTTGATGATATCTAATATATACAGATCAGAACTTCCATTAGGTGCGGAACGTTACGACCACAAATTTCATCAGACGTATATTACCCAATGTTACTTTCCGCTTAAAAATAGCTAGAGTATCACAACTGAAAACAGTATATGTATATAGACTAGTACACATGAATAGATAGCATATCTGCATAGAGTAACAGTAGATGAGAGTGAGTGTTTAGCCTTTACTGGCCCTCTTTGTGGCCCTTCCTTCGGTCCTCGACTCTACCCAATGACATATTTAGCCCTGTAGGGGTGGGGGTATGGTCTAGTTAAGAGGGAAGTGCCTCAAGAGCTCCAGTGAGGACAAAAAAAACCAAAAAAAAACAGTCTTTCATACTAATCTGTGATAGTAGAAACAAATCCAGTGTATTTAGTGTATTATATGCTTTTGGGCCATAAGCAAAAGAATGACATCCGAATTCACTTCTCTCCAGTGGATATACGAAAGGCGTTATGAGGACACAGAAGTTCAGCAGCGCAAGCGTCGACAACAATTTTCAGATATTCTTAGTAAAAGCAAGGACATAGCAAAACGAATGATGTGATTTATTAACGCTCTAAGATATTTTATGTCATTGGATTCCAACGCACAGAGTCTGGCTGTACTCGAGTTGGCACAGTATTCTGTCGTGAAGGGTCATTCGAACTCATTTGGGCTGATGATGGACTTTAATGTAAGTTATTTGCATTTGCACAAGAGTTTGATGATGCCAGTAATAATAACGAGCTGATTTGAAATTTCGAGGTACCTTAAAGTCACGTAATGGACTATGTAAAGCTCGTTATCCGCCTAGCCTTAAAATCAGTGCACCACCTGATGCGGAGGAAGTAATAAAAATGCAGCGACTTGTCAGCTGAAATATACCATTGTTTTTAGCAATTAGATAAAACGCTCGCATATATGTATAAGAAGCTCCATGGCATTGGGTAGCAAGAAATGCGAAGCTGTCAGCCTTGGAAAACTACCAACTCTTGTAACAGAAAATGCTTTTATGAGTACTGTGAAATACATACGCAGGTGTTACGTAATGGTGTAGGCGCACGACCCTGCCTTAAATGTGACGTCGGGGTCAAATTATGTAATCAACTTCGTCAATCCTGTGGATCTGTTCGCGAGTACTATAAAGCGCGCAGAAATAAATCAAACCACAAACAGATGTAACTGCACAGACACAAACAGATACAACACAAAACAATAAAACAGAAATCAGTAAAGTAATAACAAGGACTGAAGCGATTGCGTTTTTTGATCCTGTTAAAATACCCCCCAAAAATGAAAAAAAAAGCCATTGGCAAAATTTCCTAATTAGAAAGACACTTCACCCTTCCCTTAGTGTAAACATGTCTACTGTGCCACAGCTAATACAACTCACAGGAGGATGGAATAAATATACCAAATAGTATGAGAAAGGCAGACATACTTGAATTATATAGACCCATATTTGTATTGAATCCACCACTGCAGCAGCAACAACAGCAGCAACAATTACAAATAAAACAACTGTTAAGTGACTAAGACAATCTGCACATGAGCATAATATCCGAACACCAGTTGGTGACATCGTTGCTGTATTAGACGAGTATGAACAAAACTTCTGTCGTCTCGTACCTGCGCTCGCTTCTGAAGCGGTTGAGTATATTCGTGCAAAAACACATCAATCACAAGTAAACAAATTAAAATTTCAAAAACTTTAGGGTCTTGGAAGATCAGGTGTGGAATTATCCCACATACACATACACCAGGAAAAGACATTCAACAACTATTGACAAATATGATTCCTAGAATCGTAGCGGTGTTACAAAACTTTGGTCACGCTGGGGTTAAAGCGGCAATTGTTTTTAGCGCTCATCTGGTTATGCTACTTAGTCGTGGCAAGCATGAATTTAAAAACTACTACACCGCGGTTTCATTGTGGTACTCGCGTGATCCTGAACAGCAAAGACAACAGCGCATCATTGAAAGAATTGGCAGAGGCATTGAAAATATTCTCGAAACGCTGAAACAATTCACCAATCAGGATGAGGATGGACTCTGAAAGATAAGTAAAGGTACATCTCTTGCCTTATAAGCCGTTTCATCAATCCAGTTACCAACCTGGGTACCGCCAAAGTCAGTCATAAACGTAAAAACCTTTGCTATATCCGGCTAATTATCACCAAGACATGCTTCGAAAATATCAGCAACTTGAGGTCAGCTTGGAATCATTGCACATGCACGTGAAAATGCTCAAACGTTGCATCACCGGAAGTTTGAATGCTCCAGAATTGTTTCTACAATGGCGACGTGGCATTCACCGCTGTATCCACCCCAGTTACATTTCCCAACGAATAGTTTACACCAGCATTGACTAACTGAGGCAAAAACGACCTTGACTCATTCAACAAAAACGCATTTGTTCCCATAACAGATATTGGGCAAAGACGATCGTTAGATGCAAAAGATTCTGGCGTAATCTGTGTATTTTTAAACGATCGTAATGCCAAACCACCAGAATACACAAATCGCCAGAGATTTAAGCCTCCCCAGGCTGAGGATTTTTTTTATAATTGCATTACAATTGTGCCAGTAAAAAAGAATAACTGGTAAGATGTACAAGTGGGTATTGCGCCTGCGCTTGATGATAAGACCGGTCAAGATCAACCCGTTGTGCAATTAAAATACGCGATTGTATTAATAGAATAGAAAAACTATGACGGACCCCTTGTCTTACCGGCGTGAAAAAATAATCGAAGCAGAACAACAGCTGCAAAATAAAATTATCAAGGAAGCCGTGCGGATCGTAAAATACAAACGCGCGTGTTTGGTCGAAGATGTTATTTGTGGTCTTGCTGCGGAAACGGCTGTTGTCTCGGTGTGACTGGAAAACACGAACTCATCGCAGGTGTGCCAATTGCTATTATTGGTGAAGCTGCTGTCTCTGGTCGTGCTAGCAAATTTCGATACGATTGCGTTCACGAATATTCGCCTATTCTTAATTACCTGCGGCCACACTAAGCAATCTGAATACAATCAACTGGTCAGTTACAAATCGAGGATAAAATAATCAAAACGGCTGATTTTGAGATTGAGTTGGCAGAAATGGAATGAGTTGGCAGAAATGGAATGTCACAAACAGTTACGAGCACAACTAAGAACAACGCGAATATACAGACAGAAAAAAAAAAAAATCAGATAATAAACAGGGAACTAGGTATCGATCGAAAACAAATTAGCTTGCAGTGTGTATTGATTGGTACCATTTGCAACGGTTCTGTGTGGGTAAATATGTTACGGGTAGAGTCGAGGACTAGTGGAAGGGCATACACATAGCACATCTAAATACAAAGCATATATACATAGTCTTGCACACTTGAATAAATAGCATACATATACAGTGTGTAGCACAGATAAATAAATAAATAGCACACCTGAATACAGGGTATATATATATAGTGTAGTACACTTAAATAAAGATCATATCTGTATCTACATAAAATAACACACCTGTATGTATGTATGTATCTATATCCGCACACTTCAACGTTAATTAAAATAAAATGATACAATAGCAACGCACTGTACTAGTTACGCAAAGTATTACTAATATTTACATTTTCCACGTAATTCAAATGCACAAACTCGGAAGATACTACTACAATAAATAATATTTATTGAGGGAATGTATTTAAAACAAGTGAATAATGGATATATTATGTGAAGTGAAGCCACGAGTGAAAATACTGAAGTTCATAACCCACGAGATGAAACATTTCCGTTATTCACTTTGTAGAAATCAAATTTTCTTTTCATTTTATGCTTAAGCATATTGGCTAGCAAGATGGAATGTATAACAGTGTAACAAGATAACCGGGTTGGATTTCGGATTTATAACACTTTTGATGGTGATGCAAATACAATGTTTATTGATGGATGACTTAATGAGAAAGGAATTATGATTAATACGTGCGTGTATAAGAACCAAATATTGGACAAATTAACATAATCCGCATGAACCTAATAATGCAACAAATATAAATGCAAATAAATGACCTTACACAAGGTGAACGATTCACAGTAATTTCACACTATGAAAAGAATGACGTTTTTGACTCAAATAGTAAAATATGATGTATTCACTCAAAAAGTGAAAACTGAGGTATTTTGCTCAAATAGTAAAATGATGAATTGATTGGACAGATATCATACAAAATATCTTTACACTCCCAAAACACTAGGTATAACAAACCCTAAAATTAGCCCACGGCTAAAAGATTACATGCATGGAGTTACACAAAACACTCCCGTCAATATCACACTTGGCTACCAGTCACACTGGTCAATCAAGCAAGCATCATTATAGTTAGTCACCGACCACCATTCAATTCCTTGGTCAATCAAGCAATCAGCGCCTACCAATTCGGTCAGCAACGCCCGATCACCTGCTACTTGACCAGCAACACTGTTCACTCAGTTTTACGGCTGCTATGGTTCAGCTTTCCAGCTGCTATGGTCAACTTCTGTGGTTAGCTCTACAGCTGGTACCACGTCGACTACGATCACTGGATCACTGATCAGCTGAAAATACATCTAACACCGTGTACTATGCATGACACAGGCATATACGATAACACGTAATGACGTTATATACGGTAAGTTATACAAATTACATTATTAGCACAACATTACAAAACAATAAACAGGTTCAGAAGTGAACCTGTATCCGATAAGATTTCTATGGTACTTAACGTTTCTTAATAAAATGCAGCTTTATATTGCTAATATAAATTTCTTGCTAAGTCACAAACAAGAATAGAAAATATTTGCGTTATACTACGCAAGCCAAAGCTACATTGAAAACATACAAAAATAAGCGTGGTATTACGTACAATAGCTATAACTTACAATATACATAAGAAATAATATACATAAGAAATTAATAAATAACTTACATGCCTCTACAGCTGAAGATGTCCAAGTCCCTACGTAGACTGCTTACTGACAAGACGTTCCGTAATGTGAAGATATCGCCTTACGGTGAGACATTTATACACAGACGATGCAGCCTACATCGTCTGTGCGCTGGAAGAATTCGGTTTTTCCTATCGAAAGCACTTCGCACGTGCGGCATAGGATGAACCGAACTCACTGTTTCGAAATATTGTACAATATACATAAATTACCCTCGGGTATCGTTGTACACAAAAAACAAAACCCAAGTATATGTATTTAATAAATAAAGAGACTTATACAATTCCGTGACAAACAGTTTGTAATATTATAGTAGATATTTTACTTGATCCCGCGCGATGGTCTCTATTTACCATTTATATTCTGCTGTGTTTTGTGATTATTCACAGAGAAAATGTAGACAGTTACATAATTCTTCTTCCCAATTAAAAGTATAATAGCACATTAGGAAGAAAAACTTAATTTGCTCATTGTTGTATTTGAACTGGAGTCGTATTGTACGTGAGGCGGCCATCTTTAAAACTCGACAACGTGAGCATCTAAGTATAACTTCGAATTTTACAGTTATGTTCTCCACGCGGAAGTGAAATTATTTATTGTAATTCACTCCACTGAATTTTCACAATTATTTTACTTGGAAAATACAGTAATTCACGGCCAAACTGAAAATAAAATATAATAATAACATCAGATGTTTATCAAACATTGAAATGTTTAATCACAATAGTAACGATATTACGTAAAAATCACGATGAATGTATCTTTTTGTACCTAACATACCTGTATGCCCAAGTTTCATAAAACAAATTCGTTCGTAGAATTTACATTTGTGATTTTTTGCGTACCTCCAAAAGAATTTTTTTCTCTATATTGCAATTTATATCGCTCAACTACCAAGAATATGTTGTGAGGTACATTTTCTAAGCATGATATAACTTTATTATAGCGTTAGGAATCCCTTTGTATGTTGTCAACTTACTACGATGACGTCATTTTGAATGTAAATTACCTTAATAGTATACATACATACATACATACATACATACATACATACATACATACATACATATAGTGAATAACAATCCTTTCAAGCGCACTGGATCCAGCAAACAATGGATCGTGGGTCATGAAGTTTTTAAGATAAATGCAATAAAACTAACAAAACTGGCTTTTAACTATTCTGATCGCTTTCGATTCTCATTGACTCTTTATCAAAGTCAAACACAAAACAGAGACAAGACAAACAATAAACACAAAAGCGCGTGTAAATTTAGAACGGTTTACATTGCAAGTGGACTGAATCTTGAAAATATTTGATTTCGTCTAGTTCACTTCAGCTTGACTGATTTGCTGTAAACTAGTTGATATTCACTATAAAAGGAGGAGATATTTGTTTTTATTTTATTGCTGTGTAAGCGCAAATTATATCCTGGATATTACATTGCTTCTGTAATGCTAGTAATGACCATAGCAATAATAACACCAAAAACTACAAAATATAGTAGTAAATTAGTGAGTGAGTAGTGAGCAAAATGAACTCCATTGCAATTGCAGTCAGTGTTACATCACTGAATGGGTGGCCATGGGAAGAGATGTGTTCTGGATTTGGACGTCTGTCCAGCTTCTTTGTCATCCAATCAGATTTGCAAAGATTGATCCTTTTGTTTAGTTTTTCAGTTCCTCCGACATGGTGAAAGCCGCAGATCTTACATGTAATGAAGAAAACTACAGTCTGTTTTAAACTCTTTGTTTGGACAATGTATGTTCAATTTTTCGATCTTCTCTGTGCTATAGAATGTGCTGGTTTGTCATATGCTGACACGTTTTGCACCTTTTATCACCTCAGGACCAGATTTGCTCCACAAGCTATTCCACAAGAATATTTTTTGTAATGTATCCATGCACTAGTAACAGCAACACTTGCCATATTTCCGATACAGAAATTATGAATATCCAACAAATTCATGAAATCGAAGCTCCTCACATGGTTATCAGCTGGATATTGTGATTAAGGGTCTTTCACCCAAGGGTTAATTGTATAATCAATATCAGTTATAACAGTCACACACAGTTTAACCTCTTCCAAAGAAAGTGAGTTGTGATAGTGATGCAGATCTCCAATCATCCATAAATAGCCCAACACATCAAACGTTCTTTGTGCTTTTGCTGAGTTGTGCATCCGGTATCGTATCGTTCGCTACCATAGAACTGCTCCAAATTAGAACTGATGAAAGGTGAAAGTTATCATATTAATTACTTTTTTTTTCATGTGATATCCATCGATTAAATGTGATGGTACAGCAATACTATCAACTGTATTGTTTTGTTATTTTCTCATGGGTAGAACTTGTTCTTTAATCGACAGGTCATACACCGCCCTCATCAACATACTTTTATTAATGAATGGTGTTGACAAAATAATAGCACGTGGCTCGAGACGCTCTGGTGCAATATTTACAGAGCGTGACAATTACAACTGTTATACTTCTGTTAATTTCTTTTTTGTTTTCTTTTTGTTGGATTTTGGGGTCTTTTCGTAAGAGCAGCAAGTTTAGCTGTATCTCACTGAGATAATTATTGAGATTTTAATAAAATATTTTAAGACCGAATGATCTATATAAAAATCGGAAATAATAGAACCTAATGAACACTGTATGTTTTGAATGTGCCACCTAAATTGCAAAAGAGAAAGATTATTTTAATTTCAGTGGAAGAAATTGGGCGAGAAAAATAATCTATGTTGGGGTTTGTGCCGAGACAGTGAAATCCTGGGCGAGGGAGTACATTATTTGTCTCCCCAGAGGAAAGTAGGACAGATCATATCAAACCACACGAAGAAACTATCGTCCACAATCAATATAATTTGCGTTAGATTTGGTATTGGTAAATGTAACGTGTGCTTAATGAGTTTAATGCTGTTACGTGTATATGTGATACATTCTTGAGATAGATAAAGGTGGTTAACCTCTTGCAGTATCTTTTCATGCTTGTTAGTAGCTATTAATTTAACTTACGAAACCGTCGGTCTCTTCCAGAAAACGTTGTACACTCTCGCTGTACCTGTTTCACAAATATTGTTAAACAACACACAGCTTAGCTCCCATCACAAATGCATTCAATGTGTATTCGTATTTCTTGATCATTTAAAGGCTGATATAAATAATTCAGTTCACGTGTTAGCTTACCAGAGGGCTAAGCTTCTGTCGTTTACACAGTTCAGTCATCATGCACAGGAGTACACGCCAAAAGAGAGAAAGCATGGCCAAGAGTTTTTAAGTGTTGCTTGATAAATGCGTGTTCTCTCAATCTCTCATTTAAGCACTTTAGTCTCCTTTATTTGTTTTCGTTGTATTTCTCTTGTACTTTTCGATGCTTTGTCGCTAAGTCTTTATTGACCGGCTACAGTGAATCAAATATATTGAATAGAAAGTTAGTTCTTGTAAATACTAGATCGGTAGATGTTGCTAATCCCGTCATAGCTGCTGTATTGGTTACTTATTCTTTAAACAGAACAACACATTCTTTACCAAAGTCACACGCTTTTCTTGCTCAGCAACAGGACTTGTCCCTATAAGGATGACACCATTTTATTAGTATGCTGTATATATTCTGAGCAAAATAATTTCATGATAATTTATATGGTGCATTCTACTTGATCAGCTAATTCAATACATTTATTGTTTTCTTTCACAGAGTATCGTTTCTTTTTCACTGCAAAGTATATCTTTGTCCTGTCTGAGTAAGCATTACTCCAGATGTTTATCTCTAATCCAATAAAAAGAAAATATTTTCTTCAGGAGAATATCATAGATAACAGTTAATCAAACTGATAAAAAATTCTATACAATGCTGATTTGTTTTTATTTAAAAGACATATCAATCAATTACGGCATTAGCATATATTTCTCTGGAAATATTTGAAGTTAAGAACTCACAAGGACCTCAATGATATATTTTCCTATTAATCGAATATATGAAAAAGTATGTTACATACCATAAGCGCTACTACTTTTTCATCCTCATATTTGTTGTTGACATTGAATGGCCATTAACATGTTATGAAACATCGTTTTTTTTCTAAAACCAAGTCTCTATCACAAGTCTCTAGAGAACACGAACAATGTCCATTCCAGTAATGTTTCTAGTTATTGATTTGATCGAGACAAATGTATCATGAGTATCAAATATATATCAGATTCAACAGATGTCTTTATAGTTCTGTGGATATTTAATCTTAGCAATCTTGAATTAAAGTTAGATATTTACACGGTGTTATTGTTCATCAGAGTCATTTGGACAGTACCAAAATTAACCACTGTCTCTTAAAGACGGTGCATGGAACTCCATTGTTGGTACAAGCATCAAATACCTCATCCATCAACCAATTCAAAGGAATTGAGAGTCAGTGGCAAGTAACCTGGCTGATGACTAATACACGGCATCGCACAGGTACAAATATTTCTTTTGTTATGGCGAGAACGAAGTGCCATTGTGGGAAAGTATATAAAATGCTAAAGGGGTGAGAATCCATCAGCCGAAGACGGGATGCAGGTTACATGGTATGCAGCAACAACGCACAGATAGATCTGGTGAGACGGTGGAGGCATCCAGCCAGGTTTCCAACCATAGTCTCTAAGCTCCTGCTTTATCAGTGACAGACAGCCTAGATGCGATTGTGGAAGATCACACTGACGACTTTTTCCTGGAGGATCTGTCTGAACAGAGTGTGGAGAGTTGTTGTTGTTGTTGTTGTTGTTGTTGTTGTAGGGTTTAACGCCATTTTTCAGCACAAGATAGGCTATACATGGCGGCCAGTATTAATGGTGAAGGAAGAACCCGGGAAAACCCCGGAAAGAAGCACCTACCCACGAGAAGCTACCGGCAAGCTTTCTCACATACCCACATTGGGCGAATCCGAGACTCGAACCCACGCAGACAGAGGTGAGATGGCAGTGATCCGTAACGGTGAGCGCTTTAGACCACTAGGCCACTCGGGGCCCAGAGTGTGGAGAGAGAGGCACAAGTGCCGACTGAAGAACCCCTGCAACCATCAATAAGCGAGAGAAAGGTGAAAATAGAATGGCCGAAGATGAAAGAAAGCAGTTGGTATCAATTTGAAGATGATCTGGACCAGATTCTTGGATCACCTTTACAGGTTAGTATTGAAAACAAATCACTGATAACCCTTATAACGATTGTTTATGCAGTTGGGAAATACAGATATGTGCTCGAGAGAAAGATAAGCGAGTGTACAAAGGCCAAACAGAAGCAGCTAGAGATTAAGAATTATACCGATAAATCTGCCTACGAAACTGCGCAGAAGAGCAATTGAAACTGAAATGGAGGGTTTGAAGCAGCTTATAGATGGTCTTAGATCAAGAATGAAGACACCGAGTGCAGCAGAAAGTATCAAAAGGAAGAGTTAAGAGAAGAGCAAGAAACGAGCAGCAATTATTTCCAATCCGTACAGATTCAGTTCAACCTTACTAAGGGGAGAAAAGTCTGGGAAGATGGAAAGCAGTAAAAATGAGGTAGAATCGTTTTTGAAAGTTTCCTACTCGGATCATCAGTGAGAAGAGCCTCTTGGTAAATGGAGGAGAAACAACCCCGCAGAGCCACCAAGCAAACTTCTACACATGAAAGAACCAACCTGGAAAGAGGTTTACGATGTTGTGAAGAAAGCCCAATCCTTTTCAACGGGATATCATATAAAGTGTACAAGAATTGCCCGAAGCTTTTGAGACGGTTGTGGCAACTTCTCCGCACAGTGTGGTTTAAGGTGAAAGTTCCAGGTTGTTGACAACAAGCTGAAGGTTGCTTGACACCATAGGAGAAGAACTCCAGATCGATCGAGCAATTCAGGACAATCAAACTGCTAAGCGTTGAAGGGAAGATCTTCTCTATCCTGGCAAAACGGATGACAGCATAAATGACAGATAACATATATAGACACTTCGGTCCCAAAGTGTGGAATTCCAGTATTTTCTGGTTGTGTCGAACATACCAGTGACTTAACCCAGCTGCTGCATAAAGATAGAATAAACCGGAAAGATCTGACAGTCGTGTGACTTGACCTAGCCAATGCTTATGGTTCAATAGATCATTTTCCGATACTATTTTTAGCTGGCAAAACCTATCCCATAGCCGCATCCGGTACGGTCATGCGCATTTGACGTAGGGCAACTCGAGTGACCTACACTTCTTACATGAATAGAACATTTGTCATTATAGATCGCCGCAGATAGTAGTAAACAGTAATATGCCAGCCCACAAGTATTTGAGTTGAACTGTACGTTTTCATCAAGTATTTTTAACAATAAATGAGTATCTGTTACTTTATGTTACTGCATCGTGACTCTCATCTTAACTCCGCCTCCTCCCCCCCCCCCTTATGACTGCATGGTAACAAATAATCCGAAAATAAACAAATTAACTTGTCTAACTAGCAGCAAACAATGACCACCAAAGGCGGCACATCACATATTAAGCAATCAGATTCCTCAAAGATTTGCCATTTAGTTAATAATGGGAATGAATGTGGATCCCAAAAATGCTCATTTGATTGGCTAAGGAATTTACCCTCTCTCTCTCTCTCTCTCTCTCTCTCTCTCTCTCTCTCTCTCTCTCTTTAGTTTGCTATATCCTTGAACAAATATGGATAATAATGATGAGATAACTCATCCTGATATACATTTGGAATGGCCAGTTGCTACAGTACTAATAGCTATGTGTAACTCGTGTGGCTCCTCAGATTGGGATTTGGATCTGATCACGTTAGCATTGATGATGCTGTGTTCACCTGTATGCATCCATCCATTATGAAATTAATTATATGCAACAAAGAGATTTGTAAGTAGTCGTGTTTTCGCGAGTATATAGTCTTGAAGAGTCATCTAAATACACGTAGATTTGTACAAATTGTAATTCTGGTCACATAGGAAAATCGTCCACCCACCCCTTTCCTTTCAGAAATAGGTCATCCAACTTTGTAAGTCCTATCCAGGACCGCGGACAGGGTAGGACAAATTCCGGGGGACCACAACGGTCATGGGGTCCACCGTTGTTTCAATTTGTGATTCACCGGAGTCTACTGGATGATATTTCCTAGGGCCTACCAAACTGTCCGCTGCCCTGATTCTCTCCGATGCTTTTTGTGCTCATATCTACTTTTCTGTTTTAGGCAGGTTATTGAACTATTCACTCATGGTTTTTAAACACACTATTTCTGTGAAGGGTGTACAGACGTCAAACGTTACATTTGTTTGAAACTTCTTCACGAACATACATGACGATCACTTTAAAGTTGCCCTACGTTGATTGCGCATGCGTTAAAAATTGGAGTGGAAACACCCAGATTAGACTTCCTGAAAAAGATCTATACTCCATCAGCCGATCGAGAAGGCTCTACATCGCTACCATGTCTCTAACATGCCATCAAGTTAATCAGGAGATACTTCAACAATATACACTTGAGATTCTCAACTAAAGTTCACAACTACATGGCTAAAACATGAAAAAGGCATTGTAACTGGGTGTACTACCTCAGTAAGTTTGTGATGGGAATGAACCTCATCCTCAAAGCTGCTGAGAGTCCTGTGGTCCCAACACAGATTTAAGCATTCGTCTCCCTTCTAATAGAGGGTTTGTGGATGATATGTCGAGAACAATTCAGACCTATATCAAAGCTAAATGGATTCTCTATCACAAACCAATTCAGAGTGACGATACAAGGTGAAGAAACACATACATTATCAGACAATCCCATCAAATGCCTTGGAAAATGGTTCGACTCAACCGTGACAGACAAGAATAATTCAAGTAGATTCAGAGGAAAGGTTGCGGAAGATAGAAAAATCAGAACTTCCAGGGAAGTTTAAGTCCTGTATCTACCAGAATAGTTTCTTGCGAGACTCATATGGCTACTGATGGTTTATGAGATCCCTACCAATACAGTAGAGAATTTAGAACAGATGATATACAATCATTTACGAAGATGGGTTGGTGTTCCTTCATCATTTACCAGCATTGCGTTATATGGCAGACCCAATAAACTTCAGCTGCCCCTGACATCCTTGGTAGAGGAATATAAGGTATCAAAAACAAGACTTCTCCTGACACTTAGGGACTCAACAGACGATAAAATCACAGGTGTTGGCATTGTAATACGAACTGGAAGAAAATGGTCAGTGATCCAACTAGTGGAACAGGCAGAGAGCAGGCTATGTGATAGAGACACTGTAGGTTCAAACATGTTGGGAGGGAATGACTAGGGTTAAGAACAACGCAAATATGGAAGAATGCGAACAAAACTGAAAGGAGAAAGTTGGTCCAAGAGGATGAATCAGAATCAGCAAAGTCCGTCCAAATGGGGATCCAAGCTAATTGGACAAAGTGGTCACTGCCAGAAAGGAGATGTACATAGGCAGATATATGGCGATATGAATCAGTGCAGCTGTGAGGGAGGCTCTTAACTGACCCATCATGTAAACTTTGCCAAGGAAGAGGAACACTTGCTCACATATCATCCGGATGCCAAGTTGCACTGGCCCAAGGTCGCTTACAGATGGATCCATGACAAAGTACTGAGGGCGATGGCTGATATCCTTGAAAGAGACAGGCAGAAAGAAAACAGGTCACCAGTTTAACAGGTTGGTTAGAGCGGGACAACAATAAAATACCGCAGCGGCGGAGAATGCTGGACAATTGCATGAAACAAAGTCATGGGAGATGTCGGTCGACGTGGGAAGGAAACTGGTATTTCGTGACATCGTTCAGACCTCACACTACCCTGATATTGTCATCTGGTCACCAGCTACAAAGAAAATGATCCTGATGAAACTTACTATACCGTGAGAAGAGAGGACAGAAGAAGCTCATGAGAGATAGAGGGTGATGTACCAAGAGTTGGTAGAGTCTTGCAGGGGCAGAGGATGCAAAGCATGGTTATTTCCTGTGGAAATTGTTTGTAGAAGGTTTCCAGCCCATTCAGTCTGGAGGATGCCCAGTGCACTGGAAATAAAAAGAAGAGCACGCAAGACGGCTGTGCAAGCAATGGGCAGGGCCGCAGAGAAAGCGTCTAGTTGGATCTGGCTCAGACGTGAAGAC
Organism: Megalonaias nervosa; assembly: GCA_016617855.1. NCBI lineage: Eukaryota > Metazoa > Mollusca > Bivalvia > Unionida > Unionidae > Megalonaias > Megalonaias nervosa. Next base: position 17,836 of record JAECUM010025780.1, on the reverse strand, counting down.
ATAATGTAGCAGCCATCACAGACGGGCAGTACTTGATCTTTACTGCAGCCAAGCCATCTGGATGATGTTCTGAGATAAAGGGCGAAACACCCGTAGAAAGGTTAGCACTGGGCTGATGACGTCTGTGGAAAGCAGTTTTACCAACTTTATAGCTACACTATTGAGTGATCAGTGGGGTTGTTTTTCCAAAACTACTTAGTTGTCCATTGACTTCAAACAGTGAAAGGCATTAAATAGAGAGGTTGGACTCTTTTCCAGGACGAAACCCTTTATAAAAAGAAAACAAATTCCATTTAGAATGTCTAATCAACTGGTAAGAGAGATAATGAAACGTGTTGCTGTATGTGAGGGTAATTTGTTGAATATAACTTGGTCTACATGTGTGATTATCGTTGTGGATATTTTGAGCTGCATGTGTGGTAAACTTGGTGCATACAGCTTGGTCTTGAGCTGTATGTGAATGTGATTTGATGGATACAGCTTGGCCTTGGGCTGAATGTGTAGATAACGTGTTGGTTGTAGCTTGGTCTTGGGTTGCATGTGTAGGTACCCTGTTGGATTTAGCATGGTCTCGAGTTGCATGTGTAGGTACCTTGTTGGATGCAGCTTGGTCTTGGGATGTATGAGTAGGTAACTTGTTGTATGCAGCTTGGTCCTGAGCTGCATGTGTGGGTAAATTGTCGCACAACTTGGTCTTGAGAAGCAGAGTATACAAAATCGTAAGTTCTTTATTTCTGCGTAGAACAAATAGACAAATAATCTGTACATGCCTGGAGCAAGTGGTATAGAAAATCAACAAATACAGTAGCAATTATAGAAGTTCATTAATTATGATGATGAATTTACTGACATTGCAATGTTTGATAATGAGATAAATCATTGCTTGTCTTAGATAGCTTTGTAGACCTGCACACCGTCAAATGACACGCCATTAAGTCTCAGTTATGATTTCCGTCTAGGGTGATTTTTTAAAATGACACCACATACTTTTTGCTTTCATGCAACTGACATCCAGACATTTTAAAAATAAAAATAAAAACGATGCAGTGTTATTTGATATGTTGTCCGTTATTATGGATAGTAAGTATTTTCTTGGCTAGTTACAATACGTATCTATTTTGCAACCTCGGAACCATTTGGCGTTTTTGTTATGGTCATTGAATTCAAGTAAGCAAATGAGAACTTTTTGTAAAACTGTGCAGTTATCTCTTTATCTTTCTGTCTCAACATATTAGTATCTCTTCGAAGGGAATTGTCAGTAAATGTCACTAGCACAGATGTTGCTTGGCTCGGCTATCTACTGGATATGTGAATGCTAAAAATGCAACCTTTTGTTCTGTAATCATCCATATTATTATACCTTTTTACTGTCAAACAATCGGGGAACCGTTCATTTCACGTTTAGAATCCTGAAACCTGGTATATATTGGGTCTACTTAAAGGTAGCTCAAACATTTATCCTAACCTACTTTCCTGTCCATTTAATTGCAGGAGGCGTCCTTATAGGGGACGAATTTGATGATTTTATTTAAACGAGTTTATAAGACTGTACTTCCACTTCTCTACCTCGACAAGACGTACAATAATAGTAAGTAACAATTACCTACAAACGCCATATATGAATAGCTTAAATAGATTCCACAAAGAAAGCTATATTGCTAGTAATTATTTTGTATTACTGGTTCTTATATGAGATGCTCAGGCATGAGATTCATATATTCTTTAATCTGACGAGTTTTGTAAAATTGATACTCTGTCATATTGAGATGTGAAATACAAAGTAATTGGCTTGAGCTTTCAAAACGACGCAGTTCATACATTTCATCTTCATCTGGCTTTGTAGCATTGCAATATGATTGAGATCTTCAGAGTTTCTGTCGATAATAACACAGTTAGTAGCCAAAAGTTAATATAAATATGTCAAAGCTTTTTAATTGTTTTCTTTATTAATTTTTCACATTTTCAAAGTACAATAAAGTTATAGAAATACAGACAAAATACTGAAATATTTTGTAGTACTTTCTTATTGATAATTAGCGAATACTCAGAAACCCACCACATATGTTTAACTTTTTCAAATTTAAAATTCCATTCCAAAAGCAAACTAACTAATGTGTACGAAGAAAGCACAGCATTGTTAGAAAACAACTTCGTATGTGAAAGTCATAACATTGTTTTACAGAAGAAACTGTTTAAAGTAAAAGACTTTCTTGCATTATAATATTATGTTTAACAGCATATTGTATGGAATGATAAAAGTCATATCGAGAGCTTACTAATACTCAAATATGAGATAAGTTATATAGCTAGTCGAGCAAATGGATAAAAATATATCGTAGTAGCAATGAAAAGTAAAACTGCAATAAACCTGGTTTAAAAGTTACTGCTGAACCATACTAAACTCTGAAGACCCTATTGTTGATTTGCCTTCCGAAAAATAGAGTCATTTTCAGGTATCAAATATTTATTCCAGTAGTAATTGTCAATTTTTTAGCATGTGTTGCTTGGTGTACGTAAGCAACCATTTTCAATGTCTCTCATTAGTTGGTTCATTAGCCTTTTTGAAAGAATTAAACGTTTGAAACTATATTTTTTATCAAACAACATAAGATGCTCCATTTGTTGTTTGTTGATATTTAACTCATCCTCGATCATTTCAATCACACTGAATAATATTTAAATTCATAAACCTCTGAGGATTTAAAAGCTTTATTTATTATCAATGGGTTGGTTTCAACTTGCATCCCAGCAAATGTATTCCTTTGAGTCTGCTCTTGCTTTATCTTTCATAATGTGTCACATTTTATTTTCAAAGTTAATATCACTAACGGATTCATGTAACTCCATGACTTATTATAGGCATTCTGCGCTTTATTATAGGCATTCTGCGCTTTCTAGACTGTTTACGTTTTGGATTGAATGCTCCTCCTCGAGTATAGTAAGATGGATGTTTAGCTGAAATGTTTTCACCATAAATATTAATTGGATTTCTTCCAGAAGTGGCAGTTTAACTAGATTAGCCATGTTATATTCTACCATTCGGACTGATTTATTTAAAATACTAATATTTCTTCCAATATGTTTAGTTTAGGATCCATGCTAACTACATAATGTCATTTAACTACATTTTGCAGCAAAAGTATTATTCAGTGAACTAGTATGCTATGTTTATACTTTCATGTGGTAATTAGAATTTATTTGTGACATTTAGCACTTACTATTTCATCAAAACATAAATAGTAAATATCTAACTACGTCAGTATATCGATATTACTCTCGTACTTTTCAGTCATGTGGAATTTGACAATGCACTTATAATCAAAGAGACTGATGATCCATATTCACTAAATTCACTAACATTTTTAAAGCACAAAAAGATGTTTTAACAAATATTGTCGAGGAAAGTTTAGAAATAGCGGATATAAATGTTTCAAATGAGGGGGCGTACATTTTGCTTTCAAGCGAGTTTAGGAAAAGACTGTATAAAATAAAAGGCATGGGAAAGAAGTAACGTCATGCACAGACTCAAATGTTAACTTAATAGACAATATCTAAAACTGAATAAGTCTTTTATATGGCCTCTTTTGTATTATGATAATGTGCTTTGGAACAAAAGGATATTTATTGGTAAAAGTGAAGGCGAAAAAAACAAAAACAAACAATGGCAGCCAGAATCGTGAATATTTCGACACTATTAGTATTTATTGAAGCTTTATATTGTGAACTATGATCTGAATATGCGAAAATGAAAAACGCAAACTTACGTTTATATACAAAATAACAAAGTATTCGTTCTTTCTATCTAAAAATGGTTCATTCATCCAGCTGCTAGTGATATTTTACTTAATGTAAACTACTACCAGGTAATACAAGCTAGAACAACTTTTGCTTACATCATGTTTCTTTCTTCACTCATTAGACAATGGAACACGTTTTCTATTCAAGCAAACCCATTGTCAACTTCATAAATGCGTGAAATAACCGTTTCATTCATGTTGCAAGACGCTTTTACTAGAGCTGAATGAAATTTCAAATTTCTAACGATGAACTTAGGACTTATATTATGTATATGTAATTTAATTATTTGTTTGTTAGTTTTTAAAAAAAAAAATTATTCCATTACATGTTATTGTAATAATACTTTTTCTAATGGATTTTTTTTTTTTTAGAAATTCAGTTCAGTTCTGTTTGACCTGATAAACAACCAGTAGTTGAAACATTGTATCTAGTTTCTGACCTTGATTCAGAAATCAGTAAGGGTTCTAGTAAACAACTTTTTTTATTTTTTTCCCAGAGTAAGAACCATTGATTTTAGCTAAAGCCATACCTGGAGTACATGACAAATAACATGTGTTTATTGTTACAAACTTTTGGTTTTCCCAGTGGGATGAATTTTTGACTCCCATCCGGGAATCTGTTTTGCGTTTTAGTTGGGCTTATAACTCATGTTATCATAAGAATTTGCCAGTTGGGTTCTAGATCTTTGACACCTAAAGGTGTTTTGTCGTGACCAGTTTGAGTTGAATTTTTTTATTTTTTGGAATTATTGATTCTTTTCCTGGAAAGAAAAACTAGTGCTCATCAGAATTCTTGGACAAAGGCATTTATCGAAATTTGATTCAGAAATTCTAAACTGGAATATTATATTCTGTGATTCAACAAGAAACTGTTGATAAGGCAACACCTTGAAGGTCATGACATATGTCATCGCCCTCCATTTTGATTTCATCGGGACTCAAACACAGATTCATTTAGGACTTTTCATTGATAGGACTTCTATTTTTTAATTCTTGGATTAATTTTTGGATTTGATTCGTAAACCGTAAGTCCTTTTTCTCGTTTTTACTGTTTTTTTTAGGGAAATAAATTATTTGTTAAATTTTACAAAGCTTGTTGTCTTCACTCTTTTCTTGTTACTTTTGTACGAGCCTAGATACGTAACACCTAATCATCAATTATTTAGAAAAATGTTATTGGATCAGTTTGATGTATATGTGGACCTGTAGAAAGTAGACACACCCTTTTCTCTCTCGTGAATTTTATCAACAAGAAAGCATCGTACTGTCTTAATACATTACACCATATAATAATTTAATTTCAAGTACTTTTTGTATGGCGATATAACGCTCATACAATTCTTGAAAAGTCAAAACGATTTACTTAAGCACAGCTTTTATTAACCTGCGTGAACTTCTATTGGCCATGATTAATTGTAAACAGCAACTCTCCTTTTGAAAATGATTTCTGCTTTTTTACAATTTAAACGTTTTGTTATCAAAGTTCAATATAATCGTCACATGTATTTATAACTTTTGCATTGTCAAAGAACATTATAAGGTCAAAATTCTTTACCTTCTCTATTATGCAGCTTTAATTTCCGACAACAAATTGATGCAACAAAGGCTTCCACTAAAGAACTGATGAATCAGAAGGAAGTGTGGACATTTTAATGAGGAACAAATAGAAGTAGTGCCTTATAAATATGGGATTATTTCTAACACCGAAGTTGAAATGGTCTATGGCTCAACAGATATTAGCTGCACAAGCCAAAAAGTCTGTTACACGAATATATTTTTTTCAAAAGCAGTTCGGGCAGTTTTATATCAGAGATCTGTTTAAAATATTTGACTGAATGATTAAACCAATATTATGCTATGGAGCTGAAATATGTGAATTTGAACACTCGTCTGTATCTCACTATTACCTATATCTATCTGTAAAGGTATTTGTGTAATTATCATTTATATAGTCTTGGTGAATTTCAAATCATAAGAAACATATTGTCAAGTTAGTGAATCAACTTCAATAAGAGAAAAGTTATTTTGTCTTGCAATAGACCTGTAATTACTTAACTGTTCTAATGAATCTCAATATCCAGCCAGTATATGTATTGCTTGATGGTACATCAGAGACATACAATCATTACGCTATTTGACAAGAGGCGTTTTATTAATTTTGTTTGGTAATTATAGTTAAGTGTCTTCCTTATGGGCACACTAACATTTCAACTCTAAAACCGTCACCCAAACTTTGCACCTTACTGTTTAATTTTCACGTTTTGAAGTGATTTGTCGTCCGATATAATCCTAGGTGTAAACATCTTGTTTCTTGTAGGAAGCAGACATCTTTTAAATAAAACTCGCCTATCAAAGGCTAGTTTTAACTCCAATTTTGTTTATAACAATGTTTTGCGAAAACAATAATGCGCTCAAAAGACGTTAAGTAAATGTCACGAAACCATCCATCATCACCATTATCTGGTATTTTGTAATCATTAGCGCAACACTGCCATTAACCACAAGAGCGTGAAACATCTTTTAATCATATATGAAAAATTGAACTTACCTGATTGCACCCAGTTGTTTTATTATGTAATCCTTGTCGAAATACCTGCTCATGTGACAAAACCCCATTTTGAAATCTCTTTAAAAAATCACGCGAGATCAACGCTTCTGAGACCATTAAATCAGATTCGAGAAACGTTCGCCTTCATGAAGTAATTTTCTATGGCACAAAAATATGTCGATATCAATTGAAAGAAATCTGACAAAATCCAGCGAAACTATCAATCACTACCATATTATTGTCTCATGTTATCATTAGCGAAACACTTTGTCTCTGCATTAATGCACCCAGATTTGTACTGGAACCCTAAATTTAAAGAGAAAAAGTGAAATTATTTCTTTGTATTTGTGTCTCATTATGCAATTCTTAGGTAACCATATTGCTTCTGTTTTAAAAAAATTCCAAACAATGAAAAGGTTATCATACAATCCATACAATCCATACTTCCATACAGTCAGTGAGACCAAAGGAAGCGATATCATCATTAAAGTCCAATTTAACGTTTCTTTCAATCCATTGACAAACATTTGTCTGTGTAATGGCGTTGAGGAAAAAAATTACTAACAACCTATTCAAATCACATTGCAATGTGTAACCAAAGCTAAGAGAACTGCGAATCGCTGGACCCAGTGGTCAAGATAAGTGAGACAAAATGAAATCTCACTCTGCTAAATCAAAATAGGTTAGATGGAATTCATTGAAAAAGCGGCAAACCGTGGGCACCATTGTTGTAGGAACAGAGAACGAATTAAAGAATCTGCAGACTTTATAAAAGTCTCATGAATAAATTTGGAAGGCTACAAAGTATGGAAACTGGAGAGCTCAATAATGCCTAGTAAATCTTCTAGAAATTCTCTTCTTTTCCCAATTCCAATGACTGACACGAAAATATAATGGAACTTATAAGGTGTAATGGGAAATACTCATTAAATAGTTCTTAAAGAATACCAGCCAAAAGATGTCTGCATTCAGGAGACATTTTTTTAATGCAACAATTGTTATGTTTATTTAATTTAATTGTTTGTTTGCTAGTTTCAAAAAATCTTTCTTCTATATTTCATTACATGCCACTATAATATAACACTGTATGTTGGACTTGACCTCGTCCAAAACTGAGCTCATTTCTGCTTGACCTGATTGACTTTTTGGATTTATTTCATTTTATATCAGCAACTAATACATAGCTAAATTATTCTCTCTGTATATGAGCTTAATATCAGGATTATTATTCAGGTAAACAAGAAGGAGTAAATATGTTTATTTGGGTCGGGGTTTTGGAATTTCCTAAGTGAATTTTACAGGCTCATTAGATCATTCTAGAAGATTATTTTCCATTAGGTAATGTTTTCTTCAGAAAATGCTAAGTGACCTGAGGTCAAGTAGAGAACTATATAATCTTGTAATTGTGAGGACTTGGTTATTCGTGCTTTAACATCTAGCATTTTCAAATTGTATTATGTTGTGACTAGTATTTAAGTGCTCTGATAAAATTCTTGGAGAAAGACATTCACTGGAATTTATACTGAATTCAAAACTGAAATGATATTTCTGTGATTCAACAAGATGCTGTTGATAGATCAACACTTCAATAACTACCACAGACACGTCATCGACTTCACTTTTCAGACATTTTCTAGACTTTTATCAAATTGTATTGAGGACTTTAAATTACTAGGACTTGTGTCTGTAATTCTTGGATTATTTTGGGATTTAATTCGCAATACCGTTAAGTTTTTTCTCAGTTTCATTTCTTATTCAAGGGAAGTACATTTATTTGTTAAATTTAGCAAAGCTTGTTTTTCACTCTTTTCTGTTACTAATTTTAAGAGCATAGACTCGTAACAGAAAATTGTGCAATCGTCCATGGGATACGAATTTCGCTAAAATATTTCAAAAAACTTGAAAGTTTGATTCATTTTACTTTGGAATTTTCTAAATACCAGGTATTATTTCAAACTTTAGAAATCTTTAGTGATATCAACAAGCTTTTTACAATGTCATCTAAAGTGGAGATCTTTATTTCAAATCCTACTAAGGAACAGTTAGAAGTCTTGAAAAAATATGATCTTTCCGAGGCAAAAGATAATTTGGTCCAATATTTGGTGAAAAAGAGTGTTTTGGATAACAGTACTTTGAGTTTGATTAGTAAGTCTGTTTTAGACTCTAACATAAAAGTAAAAGGAATTAAAATTAAAATACAACATGGAATTAGAGTTAAGAAAGCTTGAGATTCAGAAAGAGAAAGAACAGAAACAAATGCATTTAGATCAAGAGGAATGAGAGAGGAGAATGCAACTAGAGAAAGAAGGGAAGCAAATGCAATTAGATAAAAAGGAAAAAGAGAAAAATGCAGTTGGAGAAAGAGGAGAAACGAAAGCAAATGCAATTGGAGAAAGAGGAGAGAGAGACAAATGCAGTAACAGAAAGAAGAAAAATAAATGCACCTGCAATTGGACAAAGATGAGAGAGAGAGAGACTAATGCAAATACAAAAAGAAAAGGAAGACAGATAATTGCAGAGAAGAAGAGAGAAGGAATAAAGGGAATATAAATTTAGATTAAAAGAATTAGAGCTGGCAAGTGAAAAGCACACCCTCTCTTTACATACAAAATCAAGATTTGATGTTACTAAGAATATTAGGTTAGTGCTTTCTTTTAGAGAAAAAGAAGTAGACAAATATTTTATTCATTTTGAAAAACATTGCTGAAAATTCGAAATGGTCAAGAGAGCATTTGACTCTGTTATTACATAGTGCACGTTTTGGCAAAGCTCGAGAAATCTATGCTTCCCTGTTAGTACAGCAAAGTGCTGACTATGATCTGGTTAAGGAATGCGTCTTAAAGGGTTTTGAGTTAGTCCATGAGGCTTATCTGCAAAAATTCAGGAACGATTAAAAAGGAAGCTGCAAAAACTTATGTCAAATTTGCAAGAGCAAAAGAGCATTTATCTGATGATTAGCAAAGAAAGGTGATTACGATTACGAAAATCTAAAACAACTCGAATTATTCGAATAGTTCAAGAATTGCGTCCATGATGACGTTAAGACTTATCTTGATGAGAGTAAGGTCGAAACTTTAGAAAATGCTACTCGTACTGCTTAAGAGTATTCCTTAGCTCATAAAGTTTCTTTTATTAGTAAGTCTTAAACTCAGTAGTCTGGTAAAAAAACAATATTTCAGCCTAATACGAGCCCTTCCAAATCTCAATCTGGCACAACTTTTAGAAATCAAGTTTCTGATAAGATTGATGAGAAGTCCTTATCTCTTCCTACGTGTACCTATTGTAAGAAGAAAGGACACGTAATTTCTGATTGCTAAAAATTAAAAAAGCATCAGAATCAAGACAGACCTATTCCAAATGCTCCTATTTCTAAGAGGTCAAGGTCACGGTCATGTATTGAAAGCAATACATTTGTTGGGTCCAACAAACCCCCAGTCTGATTTTATTATGGAACATTATGATCCATTCATATCCCTTTAAAAATTTTAAGGGACATGGGACCTACTCAAAGTCTTTTATTTTCAGGTACTTTTCCTTTTTCTGAGAAGTCTTCTTCTATTGAGAGTGTTCTTATTCAGGGAGTAGAGTGTGGCTTTGTTAATGTTGCTCTCCATTGTGTATATTTATCATCAGATTTAGTCTCAGGATCCGTGACAGTCGGAACAATGTCTTCTTTAGCTATTGAGGGCATTCATTTATTACTAGGCATTGATCTAGCTGGAGATAAGGTTGTGGTTAATCCACGTGTAACTGACAAGCCTTGTTTGGATCAGAAAATCGATCCTATTGAAAAACAGATCCCAGCTTCTTCAGTTACTACAGCTATGTCAAGGAAAGCTCTTGAGAATGATGTTGATCAGGAAAGTATTCCTTTAGCTGACACATGTATTGGTCAGGCTTTTGATGAGGTAACTTTCACTCCTCGTTTGGATCAATCAAAAAGTATTGATCACAGTGGTCCTTTTGTAACTACTCGCTCTCGTTATTCTAATCAGGGTGGCAAACGACAACGGCATGTCGTCGAACAGGAAAAAGATCCTGAGATCTCCTGTTTGTTTCAGAGGGCCATTAGTGAAACTGAAGCCACAGAAGTACATGTTTGATATATTGTTAAAAATGGGATCCGTTTGAGAAAACGGAGACCACCCGATGTATCTGCTGGTGATGAGTGGTCAGTGAACTATCAAACTGTAGTTCGAAAATCATACAGACAGGAAATTTTTAGTTTAGCCCATGAAACTCCTTTGGCTGGTCATATAGGGATTAATAAGACTTATCACAAGATCTTGAATCATTCGAACATTAAAAGTGATGTTTGCAAATACTGCAGATCTTGTCATACTTGTCAAATGGTAGGAAAACCCAATCAGAAGATACCTAAGGCTCATCTGCAACCTATTCCTGCATTTGACGAACCATTTAGCACAATAATTGTAGACTGTGTACGTCCCTTCCATGAGACCAAGTCAGGTAACCAACACCTGTTAACCACAATGTGTGCGTCAACACGATTTCCAGAGACAATTCCTTTGAGGAATATTAAAACAAAAACAATAGTAAAAGGTTTGATAAATTTTTTACTCAATTTGGGCTTTCCAAATCTGTCCAATCTGATCAAGAGTCAATTATTTTGTCTGGAATTTGGCATTAAGTAATTCAAGTTAAAGGTGAGATTATGATTCGACAAAACTAAAGTGAGAGAGAACTTTTGAGTCTGGTGATAGAGTTCTGTCTCTCTTGCTCATTCTTCAAAATGTTCTTCAGATTAGATATTGTGGCCCTTACAAAGTTAAGAAGAAAATGAATGAATTAAATTACAATAGAAGTACTTCTGGGATGTAAATAAATTAAAGGAGTACCAGCATGTTTAATTTAGTTGTACCTGTCCCACACGCTGAGGATTTAAGCGAAGGAATGCAATCGGACTGTATTGACTTTGGAGTAACGAATCTCGAAATTCAGAAATTCTGAATAATCTGGACCAGAAACTTTCACATTTACAACAACAAGAAAAGAATGAACTAAAACAGTTATTTCTTGAATATGAGTACTTATTTCCAGATGTTCCTACAAGAACAAATAAAATCTACCATGACGGTGAAATTGTAAATTCCACACCTGTGAAACAACGCTCTGAAACAGTAATGTTTTAAGAAAAGAAATTCAATATTTGTTTGAGAATGATTTTATAGAGCCGAGTAAAAGTTACTGGAGTTCACCATGCATACTTGTTTCGAAACCAGATAATACTTTACGCATGTGCATTGATTATAGAAAGGTGAACAGTGTGACTAAAACAGATTCATTTCCATTACCAGGAATCGATGACTGCATTGATAAAATTGGAAATGCAAAATATGTCACGGAATTTGACCCTCTGAAAGGATATTGGCAAATGCCACTGACGGAAATGGCAAAGGAAATTTCGGCATTCGTGACTCCAGACGGACTTTATCAATATAAAGTGATGCCGTTTGGGATGGACGGTTCGCCTAGTACTTTTCAAAGTTGAATGAACACGATTAGATCTGGTCTAGAAAATTGTGATGCTTGCATCGATGATGTCATCGTTTACAACGACACCGGAAAAGATCATTTAATGACAATTCGGAAATTCTTTTACAGGTTTACTGATGCAAATTTGACAATTGATTGGTCTTAAAGTGAGTTTTGCCGTGTTTGTATAACATTTTTAGGACATATCGTGTGACACGGACAAGTTAAACCTATAGATGCTAAGGTCAAGGTTATCTCTGAATTCCCTCTGCCTATCAGTAAAAAGCAACTGATGCATCTTTTGGGTATGCCTGGATACCATCGGAAATTTTGTTCCAATTTTTCCATAATTGCTGAACCCCTGACAAATTTATTAAGCAGAAAACCAAGTTTTATTGGTCTGAAAAATGTCAGGAGGCTTTTCATAAGTTAAAGGCTATACTTAAGAGTGCACCAAATTTTACAGTTCCAAACTTCAGCCAATCATTTAAACTGTCTGTTGATAGCTGTGATGTTGGGGTTGGGGCAGTATTGATTCGAGAATATTAAAATGGTGTTGATCATCCTCTGTGCTATTTTTCTAAAAAATTAAATAGGCACCAAAAAAAATAATTTCCGCAATCGAAAAGGAAAGTTTGGCTTTAATATTGGCATTTCAACACTTTCAAGTTTACATTAGTTCAGCTCCTTCTCTTATTATTGTGTTTAGTGGTAACAACCCTCTTACTTTCATCGGCAGGATGAAAACAAAAATCAAAGATTATTAAGTTGGAGTTTGCTGTTGCAGGAATATAATATTGACAGTAGAGACATCAAGGTAAAAGACAGTTTAATAGCAGATGCACTTTCACGTGTTTAGAAATATATTGTTTCATGTATACTTTGTGTCGTTCATAAGATTTCATATTATGTTCTTTTACCACGTGTATATTTGACTTAGAGAAAAAAAGAAAGCTTTATTGCGTAAATCTTTCTTTTTCTTTATGAGGGGAAGTGTTATGTATTTTTAATTTAAATGTTTGTTTGTTAGTATTTTTTTTTAAAAAAAAAAAAAAAACATTATTTCATTACATGCCATTGTAATATAACACTGTATGTTGGACTTGACCTCGTCCAAAACTGAGCTCATTTCTGCTTGACCTGATTGACTTTTTGGATTTATTCATTTTATATCAGCAACTAATACATAGCTAAATTATTCTCTCTGTATATGAGCTTAATATCAGGATTATTATTCAGGTAAACAAGAAGGAGTAAATATGTTTATTTGGGTCGGGGTTTTGGAATTTCCTAAGTGAATTTTACAGGCTCATTAGATCATTCTAGAAGATTATTTTCCATTAGGTAATGTTTTCTTCAGAAAATGCTAAGTGACCTGAGGTCAAGTAGAGAACTATATAATCTTGTAATTGTGAGGACTTGGTTATTCGTGCTTTAACATCTAGCATTTTCAAATTGTATTATGTTGTGACTAGTATTTAAGTGCTCTGATAAAATTCTTGGAGAAAGACATTCACTGGAATTTATACTGAATTCAAAACTGAAATGATATTTCTGTGATTCAACAAGATGCTGTTGATAGATCAACACTTCAATAACTACCACAGACACGTCATCGACTTCAGATTTGAGATATTTTCTGGACTTTTACTGACTTATATTCAGGACTTTAAATCATTAGGACTTGTGTCTGTAATTCCTGGATTATTTTGGGATTTAATTCGTATTACCGTAAGTTGTTTTTTCTCATTTTCACTTTGTATTCTAGGGAAATAAATTTATTTGTTAAATTTTACAAAGCTTGTTGTTTTTCACTCTTTTCTCTTACTTATTTTAAGAGCATAGACCCGTAACACGATATAGTTACTCTAAGCTACTTTTCGTGAAATACTAATAAGGCTGCTGGAATGGTGTCCATCATCACAAAAATAAAAACTCACAGTCAAATTAGTACGTGTATGCATACTAAAACGCCAAACACTTACACTTTACACAGTATTGTCTGCCTCAAGGCAGTCTGATCTTGACCATCTTATTGAACAGCTGCAAGCACGTTTTCTTCAACTTAATGACTTTAACAACCTCCAGATACTTTGGGACTGGATAGATATCTACAAGTGCGGAATGAAACAAGAAGACCGAGTCTCAAAACATGCTCTTTGAATTGGTAATGATAAGTCGCATACCCTCTACATGATCATAATTGTACGTGTGTCTGGCAATCTGCGATCCGCCTCTTGTTCTTCACTTCCCATATGCTTGAGAAGTAAGACCCACAATCGACATTGGCTTAGACAGGTATGAAAATCGAATAAGGCAGGCTAAAAACGTTTCATTCCCTCTGCAAGTCATATCTGACAACCAACTGTTCGTGTCAAAAACTTAGTGGATGCAATACTGGTAATTACTAATATATCCTAGGGTATTTCTGGGGATACAATATCGAAACCTTTGACAACTCACAAAGATTACAAACCACAGTTTCGTGATGCTTGCAAAGACGCCATTAGAGTACAGTAAACTGACCTTAGAACTTTCAATGCAAGTCAAAAAGCTGAAAATCAAATAAATATTGTAAATACCAAGCGAAAAGTTTGTCATACCGTTAGACAGAGTAACAAAAACAAAACATGCAGATCCTATATCTCTAGGTTGAATTTTCGTAATTCCATTAAATCGGTTTGGATATAGTACCGAGTATCATTTGCCAAATTGACAACAGCTGTGTCAACACTTTAATGAAATCTGATGATTTGCTCAGGATCATAGCAGAAATTTCAAATACATCAGCCGAAAGACCACAAATAGCATATACGATCAAATACGCGAGTTTGTATTTTATATCAGAACAGTTCACTTGGTAATTTCATTTCGCAGCTGTTTCGCAGACTATTTTTCACGTCGGTAAGACTGAGAGTCCGTCATAGTTCTTCTATTTATACTATAATCGCGTATTATAATTGCATGATAATAATATCTTGAATGTCTGTGTTTGAAGTTTTTAATTTGGTAGTATGATCTTCAAAAAGTTCAAGGTCACCTGGGTCGACGCTAACAATCTTGGTATACATCGGTGAATACCACCTCGCCATTGTAGAAACAATCCCGAAGCGGTTTTGCATCTGTTGGGTGTTTGGTAGTGGTACATCAGGGTGATTCCGAATGGCAATTTCTACTTGACTCTTAGCAAAATTATATGACAGTTCATATGAGGTATTGGTAACACAACTATAAAGCAGATATTAACCAATGCTAGTTTCCGCTGCCACCTGATCCAACACCCCGTCGGTAAATTCTGTAACAACATCATCGCGGTCAGATTCCATTACATACTTATGTCAGAAGACCCAAAGGGTAACAGAAAGGCAAAACCGGCAGTTTCATACTGCTAGTTATAATATTACTAATGAAAATTCCGAGGTTGAGATTGGGCATTTTATTCATGCTCAACAGGAAAAAAAACAAAACACATTATCTGCTTGTATCGAAAATTCAAAATCATCCCCCATCCTTCACGTACAAAGTCACAGGAGAAACATTAAGTTCATTTTGTTACAATTTTGGCGGACGATTGTTTTCTAAATTGTGAAATGAATAGATACAATATAACATTAATCGAGACTACTGTCAAATCCTTGAATAGAGAAGAAATAAATTTCTAGACATCATGTTAACAGCACACACGATACCTACATCTATTTAATGATTAACTACGGTTGTCTGAGAGACTTTAGATTTGCAATTTTCCAGTCTGTGCAAACTTGTCTAGTCGTATAATTTATTACTCGGGTAAAGAATTGTGCCTTTTTTAATCGTCATGTTTAATCATTTCGTAATAAAACCGACAATGGCCGAGCAGTGTGGAGAATCATATGACGATAGATCGAGTTTTCAGAGAACGTTCTTCTGGAATATTGAAAGGGACAAAATTACTGTCTGGTATTATCTCTACCGAGTTACTAGCCTTGTCCCAAGAGATTCACTAGTAAAGCTAGATACCGCGAAAACTGTCAATAGTTGGAAATATTTAAATAACACCATATTATATACATGATATTATTTGAAAAAGAAATATTATCTTTAAATAAAAGGAAAGAAAATATTTAAAAAGAAAATCACGCTCCCACCCCCAACCTGTAAAATTAAATGGCCAAAATATTATTGTAGATGAATTTGCTCTGTGTGTGTGTGTGTGTGTGTGTGTGTGTGTGTGTTAACTATAGCATAAGTTGAAATTTAAAAGCTGTAACAAAAGTGGGAAGATTAAGCTTACACAATAGCTGATACTTTTAAAGGCATCGTGCTGACATTTGAGAGCCAGTTAATAAAAATCGAAAGTTCTGATACTGAAGTCAACAGTTTACTGGCTACACTATTGTTATAATAGGGAGACTAGAGTAAACATAAAACACGCTTTCTCAACAAATGAGAAAATATATAGTGGACATGGGAAAATTGCGTAAAGTTCGGACAGGAAACAAACGCGGCCCTGAAAATAAGTGATCATGTTATGAAACATATGACCTCTCTTAACTGTTGCTTTCTTAACACTCTCATTGAAAATACTGTGCCATCTAGTACTAATCTGGTATTAAACTGGCCATCTCCTGGGTGAAAAAAATATTTCATTGCCAGAACTGTGCTGGTCTAACATTGCTTCTAATACAACAGAAGATATGACGGTATTTTGTGGACAATTTGCATATATGTTGGTGTAACTTGCATGTTGAAGTGCATGACTGAAGGCGCTGAGGCTTTCAACAGATTCAAATATTAACTCAGCAACTGGCTGTGACTGACTGGGTGTGACTTTCAGCAGTGACTCAAATGAAAACTCTTCCTTTGACTGAATATGTATTGGTGCTGCTGCATCCAAAGGACATGTAATCAGAATTCTTTCAGCTTGTTCACAGTTTGATCCTTTAATATTTCTGTTCAAAAAATTTACAGGTGGTTTGTGATATGACTCTAAGCCATTATGTAATTTTTCTGGTATGCTTGTAGTGTTCTTTTCAGTAAGTGGCTCAGAAAGTATCGTTATTTGATCTTGAAGAATGTATCATTATTTGACCTTGAAGAATGTATCATTATTTGACCTTGAAGAATGAGACTTTCTGTATTGACTGAATCTTTTTTCTCTGTGACCATGTAAAGTCTCAGCAAACTTACCTTTGAGGATTCATATAATTCTTAAATTGTTTTGTCTTGGATTTCTCTGTTGGGAAAATCCAATAATTTAAATATCAAATCCACAATACTACCAAGTGGGGCATGATTGGTTGGGGAGAAAAGAATATAACATTTTGTGGTTGTGTCAATAAGGGTTCAGAATTCTACAACACTTAATGTCTCATTAGTTTGGAATAGAGGATTATGTAATTAATATAGTGCCAGAATGAAAATGGATATCCAAGATATTGTAATAAATTTTGGACGTGCGCATTTGGTTATAGCGCCCCGTTTAAGGAATTCTTAGATTTGTGTGATTTTACTTGTTTGATTATTGGAATTCGGTGCAATGGAAATATTCCGTAGCCCGAAATAATTAGCCAATTATTAGGAGCAAACGTCACGGAGAGAAAGTGTTAGTGAGTTTCCATGATGCCATGGTCGGTGAGTAGCGAATTAGACCCAAAACGCATGACCGTCCCTGTCATAATGTAGTCCTTAATAAAATCCAGTAGTGTACCTCGGTGTTGTGACTGCAGTGGCAGTATTTACGGTAGGAAACCGGTAAATTACACACTGAAATAAAATGAGAAGGGACTCTGCAGATACCGTTTATGTCGCCATGGTGGCAAATATGATGTAGTTGTATTGGCGTAATGTGCCTTGGAACCATGGATTGACTGGCCTAAGGTGGCGTAGCTAAAACAGTTCCCTGTGGTAGGGGATATTTGTAGAGTTTCTACTGCGTGAACTGCTGACGGTACGGAAAGTTGATGAAGGGAAACTATGCAAACGTGCGGTTGATAGATATTTGGCAAGTTGGGAA
>JAECUM010025779.1:0-16778 GCA_016617855.1 Megalonaias nervosa | reverse complement strand
GAGGCACACCAGAACTTGCGTCTGAGAAAAATTGTGAATATCTTTAAGTTATTTCAAAAGTACACTAAGGAATGAGGCGTTTTCACTAATGTTTCTTCGTTTGATTTTAAATATAATTTAGGTTATTATTAATATTATTCTTGTTCAGACTGTATAATGATTAATTTAGACTGATGTAGGTTTATTATATACTAAATGCAATTTCCTTCCGAAGTTCGGTAACGTCATTGTTTACTTTCCTTGGATATCTCTCCTCTATTTTCCTTTTTTCTGGAAGATAAATCATTTAACTATCAGAACACCCGATTTGTTTTTGTTTTTTCTTTTCTTCTGCCGCTTGTCATGTTTGAAGGGATGGGCTTATCTAATATTGTGAGAATTTGTAGCCGGACCCCGTGAGTATAATTTAGCAAATAAAATATGTAGAAATTAAAATAAGAATACTTTCAGCACGTTAACTTGGGAAAAAAGTTCAAATCTGAAGTAAGTGTTGTGAAAGATATTTTTACTCACGTCTGTAAATAAAAGCTGTTTGGTTCAGCTCTACGGTGTCGTACCTGATGCAATTGTGGTGAAAGATATTTTTCGTCACGTCTATTAATGGTCTTTTTAGACGAGCGCAGTGGTAGTTTATTGATTAAAATAATCACGCATGAGGAGTAAAGCTTTACTTAGCAGTACACTTTTATAAGTTTTGTATATATAATTTAATTTTTCCTGGATACTTTTTAAGATGAGGAATTTGTTATAAAATATCAAAACTTTAGTGTTCGTGTTATCTTTGCTGTGAGAACTATTGCTTACGGGTAATAACTGTGACTTCTAAGCCAAGCGGAAGTATACACCGGTTGAAAATGTATTGCACAATGGTGTTAATAACCGGTCAACAAGAGTTGCTATAAAAGAACGGTAGGGCGTAGATCTTGCACATATGATTGTATAGGGAAAGAAATATTCAATCGCAAGTTTAGATACCTAGCACAATTTTGCTAGGCCACAACATTGCAGTTAGTATGCCTAATGTTTAATTTGGTCTGCTTATTCAAAATAGAGACGGACAAGAAGTTACTCAGTACAGTATCATACAGTTATAACGTTTAGGTATGTAATCAAAAAGGCTATAGTTTAAACACTTTGAAGCTACTGTTATCGTCATTCATAACATATAAAACTGAATTTTTTGGCTGGTACATCATGATTGTACATATATATTGAATCCACAGTTGAACTTATTGATTTACATTGCAAACAGGTCACGGAAATGAGAGGAAGAGGGAGAGGGAGAAGAGGCGGTAGGGGCAGAGGAAGGAGTGCATCAGGTGGACGTGGGAGGTCTGCAGGAAGAGCTGGAAGAGGAGGAAGGGGAGGCAGGAGAGGTGGAGCACATTCAGCCCCTCCAAGAGGAACAGATTCAGATGCCAAAGACATCGCAGAGACACAGCCGAAGGAGTTGGATGTGGACAAAAATGTCAAGGATTTCTTCGTTGGCAGTGTTTCCATAGAGCAGCATTACAAGGGCCAGGAGCAAAACAGAGACAGATATGCAGCTTGCATGGCAGTTCTTGAGGCCAGTGGGGTGGAAATTGCTCAGAGTAAGTAATGCCTCAAGATCATCAGAATTATCAGACCTCTTAAGGTCATCAGATGTTATTCATCAATTTCAGTTACATGAAACACCTAAATCTACTCAAATCCACCCAAATCCATCCAGATCTATCCCAAGTCCACCCAAAAATATATGTTCTTTAAGTATCATATATTACATGAAAATATCAGAAGAGTAGGTACCGGTACACAGATGGCAAGAGAATGTCTGTTCTTTTAATTTACACAAGATAGTTCTTTATTCTTTCAAGCCGAAATCAGAGTAAGATAGATATGAGTCATCATCTTTAGAAGTGTTTTTTTAAAAAAAAAATATTTTGTAATGTTTACACTAGCAAAAATTTAATTAATATCTTTGAAAAACATTTTGAACTTTTCATAAATCAGGCAGTATGGCTGACTATAAAACAGTGATGTATATAAATTGACCAAAGACTTGTATTGATTTTTCATGCAACTCCTGTTTTCTTTAATATGTGGTTGCTAATGTGACAGAGCAATTTTGTGTATTGGTCTAGGTTATAAATCAACTTTTATGATATTTTCATCAAATAAATGATACCCAAAGAACATACACATGTATATAGTGCAATCTGGGTGTAATTAGAGTATATTCGTGCAAACACAGCTATACCTTTAATACCTATGATATGCAAGGTGCTTGTTTTTTTGGGTGAAAAAAAACAGAAGAAATTCTAAATATTGAAACTGTAATGTCAAAAACACAGTTGAAAAAAATTGAAAAATGAATTTTTTATTTATTTAAATTATACACAAAAGTGTGTTAAATAAACAAAAAAAAGAACGATATGCTATGCTGTTCAAAGAAAATTTTACCCATCTACTGTAACTTATCTACTTTTCTGCTATTTCATATAATACATGATACCTAAAGAGCATATACTTTGTATATTACTTGTATCAAACGTAGATTTGGGTGAATTTGGTGGTGGATTTAGGTGGATTTGGGTATAACCCATCAATTTAGATTTATTTTCATTTAAATTATTACATAATTTTATAGTTGCTGATCTGATTTCACAAGGTCTACAATATACTTTCATGATTAAGTAAGTCATACTCACACAGGCATTGGACAGAATTGGATTATGAGAAGTCAACACTTTCAGTGTTGACTTTAACATGAAAACAAAAATGTTTTAGTTCATGTATCATTACTTCAGACATGGCTTATATTATGCCCCTGCATTTAAAACAAATATGCATGTAATTAGTAACAACCTACAATGTTAAGATCTACTACATCAAAAAATAGACAGTAGACTATAACTGAAGGTTAACACACTGATATACAAGTTATATCACAGCTACATCAGCTATATATAGCTATATCACAGCTACAGCAGCTGAAAATTCAATAAGCCTGAGATCAGGTACTCAAAATTTGAAATGTGGGATTAAGTTATTTTCACAATAAATAAAGTTGGCCAGACACAGCATGTGACTATCCATTATTACCTAATGTAGGCAGATAGAATGTTTCATTGGGTTTTGTGTTTTAGTTCTCGAATGTATTTACAAAAGACCAGTCAAATATTTACCTTTAACTTCAGCCTAAAAACTCATTCAGAGTGATTCATTGTGTTTCTTATAAGCTTTAATATGCCATATATGAACTATGGATGTAAAAAGTGAATACTTGCAATTCATGAAATGCTCATGTTAACACAACGTTGAAAAAGCTCAGTTTTGGGGATTTGGTGTATGAAACATTGGGATATAGTGATGTCGACATGTGATTCGGAAATTCTGCAGTGACTCATCGCTAACATCTTCTAGTTTTTTTTAAAAGGAGTGCAAATAAAAATCATAAGAGCTCAAGTGCACTTGCTAAAGGCTGTATCATAGTAAGTCCAGTTAGCAGTTGAGCAAAGATTGAATAGAGAAACTCACAAGAAAATGTCTCATATATGGGAAAGAAAAAGGGCCTTGAGTATTATTTGAAGAGATATCAGATGTTCTGTTGATATTGTAGACAGTTTCTTTAGTTATCTGATTAAACAGATGCTTAAACAAGGGACACTTAAAACTTCAGATTGACTCAAACAGGTTGCATCCCTTTGTCTGGTTTGCTCTAACATTTCCATTCCAGTGTTTGAACATCTCATCCCAGTGCTTTGACATTTCCATTCCAGGGTTAGTTATCTCCCTTAGAGCTAGTTAGCGCACTAAACATTTGAAAGCCCATACTCTGTCCAGTTGCAGAACAAATGAATTTTTACATCATTTTGAAAATTTGATAATAAAATTAAACGGAGATTCAGACTCTAAAACTGTTTGTCAAAAGTTTCATGTATTTGATAGAATGATATTTCTTAAATTTGACTTCAAAATGAAAATGTAAGAATTGAAACATGTCTGCACTTTAATGGATTAGAGAATATGATTAAAAGTAAAACTGATTTCATTTTCTGGTCAGTTACATTATCTTTTGCTCATACATTTGCATTAAAGTACACAAATGTAAGAAAATACATTAACTTCTGTCACAAGATGTTTGAAAGAATTACTGCTTTTTCATCACCACATATCTGGGAATGTTTGAGCCAAAAGATTTTTCTATGATGGTAAAAGCTTGAAGAAATAACTTAGAAAAGTGCTTATGTCCAGTTATTTCAAAGCCTTTGTTATATCAGTATATTTGTTAAGCCAGATTTCCCCATCAGAATTGAAAGATTTGCCGATTACAACTTTAAAATGTGTTAGATGGCTATAGTTCTTTGCATGCAAAACATGAAAATCCATCGAACATTTGAGCATAACCCAGTATTTGCTTCTCATACTTGATTTGTTTTTGGGGTCATATTTAAACTTGATGTTATAAATGTTTGATTATAACAGTTCTGTTTTGACCTTAAAGTGAGTTGAAACTGAAGTATTTTCTGCTGATTTTTAAATAAGATTCTTCTCAAATTATAACTGAACACAACAGGAAATACTTATAAAGACTGAGATTAAAAGAAGAATGAATTATCATGTTGATCTCAAACTTGTATACATCCCCACTTGACATATATTGGAAAAAAGATCAGTCATCTTAATGGAAAATTATCCCAAACTGTAAACAAGTTCATTTCTGGAATCTTCTAAGGTCATAATCAAGGCTGGGTCTTGAACTCGGACCCAAGTAAACATCTTATTTATAACTTACAAACAAGACACAAAAGCAGGTACGCACCAAAACTCTATCCTCGGTCACGGACAGCTAATTTTTGGAATAAGGTATGAAACAGAAATTCAAGTTTCTACAGTGCAAATATGACAAAAATGGCTATGACACTTAACTTAGGAGATAATAGCTACAAAAATGATTATCAAATTTATTATATATAATCACATTGATTTTAGTTTAATCCTCAAAATCAGCCAGAATTAATTGAAACGTATTAGGTCTCCTCTCTCCTCAACACTGTAGCTTTGAGCTCGATATACTTGCCTCCTGTCTTTGAACGCCTTAAAAATCCTGAAAATTGCTAAAATGCAAAAAGGATACTAGATATGTTGCAAAACTGCAAGAAATAACAAAATTTTGGATGTCACATTTCAACATGCTGTCAGTTTTAGACAGCACGCTAACAAAAACTTTGTTCAGAGGGTAAATTCTGATATGGAAGAGGTTGGTAATGGAAAGAAAAAGTTGGTGTGTAAATTTTAGCCTTTGCAAATTCTTGAAACATTACATTTAAATATTGAATTTCCTTCTTTTTGACAGATGCTCGAGTAAGAGGTCTTGCAGCAGCTTGGGCCAGACATGACCATGACCTTGCTGGGGCGTTATTAAAGAACCGAAAAAGTTTTGGAATGGTGGAGGTCTTGAAAGCTTTGAACCTCCTTGATGCAGGAAGACAGATTCGTGTTCTGGAAAAGAAGCTGAAGCGACTTCAGTTGTCCAGTGGGAAAGTTCTTCCACAGACACTTGGGAAATTGAAATCAGATATAGACAACTTGAATGCCATTAAGCCACCTGTAAGTCCTTAAGAGTTGAAAATAATTGAAAATTTTCTGTCATTAAATTTATTAATCAGTATTTATTCACACACTCAAAGAACTTTACAATTGTATTTGCCGAGTGGTCTAAAGTGCTCACCATTACAGATCATTGCCATCTCACCTCTGTTTGCGTGGGTTCGAGTCTTGGGTTCAGCCAATGTTGGTATGTGAGAAAGCTTGTCAGTAGCTTCTTGTGGGTCAATGGTTCTTTCCGGAGTTTTCCTGGGTTCTTCCTCCATCATTTATACTGGCTGCCATGTATAGCCTATCTTGTGCTGAAAAATGGCATTAAACCCTACAACAACAACAACAACAATTGTATTTGAGTAGCTTGTAATACAGGCATAAATTCTAAAGGCACAAGATAATGTTAAAATTCTGCTACACAGTTAGCAGATTTATATCCTGTGCATTACCCTGGACATTATGACACTCTACTAACATTTTCTCCTGCACCATGGAAGATACAAACTTGAAAATTTGAGATATGATTGTGGGTGCAGGGGTCATCTGAGGCTGCACCCTTATGTGAGTGGCCATTTTTCTTTCATCTTTGGGTCAAGAAAATTTCAATCATGGTGCCCATAGGGCACAAAAATGTCCCAAGAAAATAATGCTAACAGATGTGGTTGACTTTAGACTGAATTGAGTGCATTGTAAGGTCACTGTGTAAAGACTATGCTTATTGCCAAAGAAGTATATGAGAATCAATTTCATTGGCTGGCTGAAATTGTTTGCAAACAGGGATTAACTTGATCACCAACTGAGAGCACATTGTTCACAGTCATTGATAGGAAATAAATGTATTGAAGACAAAATTAAATCTTTTGCAAAAACACTGCTGTGTAAACTTACAGAGTACCTATATATTGATGAAAAATTATAAACTCCTGTGACAAAAAATTAGTTGGGCATTAAAACCTGAATATGAACAGCTCAGAACAAAAGACATGCCTGCCGTAACATGACATGTCATGCTAAAAACAATTATTTGCACCAAAACCCCTTGACAGTCATGTTTTGAAAAACATGGTTTTCAGTAATCTTTCTGGGGGAAAAAACCTCACTGCAGTATATGTCCCTAACATGTAGCATGCATATCAGTGGTAAACAGTCCTGTGTAGAGCTCATGTAAAACTATACATGTGGGAATTTATATAACTAATTGTCATAGATGCAGTTGAAAGGCAAGGTAGTTAGTTATGAACAGTCACCATTTCACATATTAATTGGCTGACAATAGCATGGGTGATGTGTTATATCCTTCAAGGATTGCTGTGCGGGAGCTCAATAGGCTAATTTGCATAGGTAAAATTCACAAGATGGAACAATCCAATTCATTTTTAGTTATCCATCAGTATTAAATATTATTGGCAAGTTTATGAACAGCAGGAATGTTTCTTTGAAGTCAGATTTTACTTCATATATAAAATGCAAACGTAACCATGATTATTTCAGTCATGGGAATAGTCTTCAATTATAATCAAGTCTTGAGGACAAAATGTCAAAATGCATTTCCTGTGATTAAGGAAAATATGAGTTAGCTCAGTAAAACTAACTTTCAGAACCCCTGGTTGATGAAAGTTGCCTTTGCATTTACTGCAAAGAACATATCAATATGTCATTGTGGGGTCTGTTACACGCATCAAAATAGCTGTGCCACTGTGTAACATTGGGAGAAGCCAGAACATAATCTACACATTGAACTGAACATTCAGATTAGTTCTCTTTGTTATTATTCATTATGTTAATCTTGTTAAAATACCAATTAATATTGTTACATTTTTAATTGACCCATGCTTTTCAGGATGATTTTAGCCATGAAATAGATCGATTAAAAGACACACTCATGTTTACACAGTTGATTTGTGTTGATAAAACATTAACGCCCATATTGGACAGAGGTGTTTATTCCTGCTTTATTACCCATAAAACCACTGTTAAGCTTGAAAAATGTTATGTACTCACCTTCTCCCAGTGAAATGGTCAGACCCAAATGTGATGTATATTCTTTATTCTATAGAAACAGGCATATCTTGTGGTTAGACTGCAATGGATACAATTTTGGCAATGCTAACATTATGATTGACTAGAGACAATTCAGTTCTGACCAGGATTTGCTCAAGAATCCAGCAAGGAAGTTTGAACAGGAGTACCATCCAGTCTCTAATGAGTTTAAAGATGAACACAAAGGACACTTGTATTACCTTCAACCAGACCAACTCCCATTGAACTACTGAAAGCAGCAAAGGCTGCATCTTATTTGGCCATTATTTTGCCATCCAGTGGGTTTTAACGACAGAAACTTGATGTATGTTTTTGTTTAATGTCAGTGTAGCTGTGATTATATGATTGTTTGCATGTGTATGTGTGTGATGATATTTGACAATGCTTAGTTTACCAGGTATTTTTTTTCTTTGTAAGTATATTAAATTCTTTAAAGAAAACAAACAACTTTGAGTTATTTTCTTCTATTCAGATTTGAATCTCCTATCATTTTATATGGTTCATATATGAAAATAATGTTTATTCTCAGTCGGATGACATTGGTTTCTTTGGGTCACATCCACTGACCCCACTTGGGACATCAAAGCACAATTTTTGGTCCCAAGAAAGCTCCCAGCATTGTCTGGGAACATGTCTGGTATGTTGAAGAGGCTGATAACAGTAATCACAGGTACTAGATTGACTAAAACTACTGCATCCTGAACAGTGCATGGACATGGTTGATTTTGCTACAAGGTTATTTTAGCAGACAAGGAAATTGTAGAAATTATTGCTGTAGTCTGTTTGCAAAATTGTCCCCTGGGTCAAGTCGTATACCTAATGGTATTGCTTGGAAGTGTGGGGATATGCAATGACCTGTGAAGTGTAAGTAAACAAAGTTTCACCTTCTTTCCTTTCATTTTCAGTATTTTACCTACCAGTAGTAACTTTTCTTTATTATGTTCTAGTTTGGTTCTGCTAGCGGAGCTGTCTGTAAGCATGTCCGAAGCTGGGTACGAACATTCAGTAAAGAAGAACTGGAATTCTATGCCCTGCATTTCCCAACAGGAGGATGGAAGAAGCTAGCTGACATATGCCACATTAATCCAAAGAAAGTAAGAGGTTTTCCAATTTGATAATAACATTCTGAATTGATATTTATAAGTAATTCTCTTTAGTTCACCAGGTCGTAAGGCCTAGTGTTCTTATGATAATGACCATGTGTCTCTCATCTTTCCAATTCAGCATTTACATGTTACCACTCTGGAGGTCATGAATTTGATCTGAGTTGATCAGATTTGGAATATAGGTTTATATTTTAGTTATCTCAGAGGAGTTTGAATATGAGCATGATCCAGATATGTTAATGAGGCTATCTTGTGCCTGATTGACTGAGCTTGTTACCACTATGGAGTTTGTATTTCTGCTCCAATTTTGACCAGTTATGGAATATTTACTTACATGATCAACATTTCAGACAAGTGATAATGACTGAGATGCACACATATTAATAAGATGATCTTGCATCTGATTGACTGAGTATGTTAGCATCCTGAAAGCCATCATTCTGATGAGGTTGTTATTAAATTTGTCTTGTATGAGATCTTGAATAAGTTTGATTATGAGTGAATGAGACACATTTTAATGGTGTGATTTTACTTCTGATTGGCTAAGTAGTTACAGCTCTGACAGCTATATGGTTTTCATCAGACTTCAAACATCGGCTTCTAAGATCAAGCTCACACATGAGTTCAATAATGTGCAGGGTCCACTTATATTAATAAAGTAATCCTGCATGTGATTGAGTTTTGATCATGCTTGGTAGATAGGCCCATATCCTCAAACTGTTGTTTGATTTAAATTAGGGGTTAGTTCTATGCATGTTATTGAGGTAATGGTGCATCTGATTGCCTTATTTATTTTTTTTGTCACTCAGTAGATAATATTTTTGATAGGATTTTGATCAAACTTGGTAAATAGGCCTTTGTCTTCAGTATCTCGGTTATGTATGATTTAGTGTAATTTCATGCATATTAATACTGTGACTTGCATCAGATTGTCTGAAGTTATCAAAACTTGGCAGCTGTTTTTGTGATCAAATTTTTATCAGACTTGTTAAATAGTCTTCTGTTATCAGATTATCATGGTGTTTTATGAGTTTTATTATAAGCAAGATATACACATTATTGAGATAATCAGGTATCTGATTGGCTAAGGTTGTTACCACTCTGTAGACAGAATTCCAATTGGATTTTTCTCCACATTGGTAGGTGTGGTTATATTATCATTGTCTTATGCAGGTTGTATAAGATCTTTACATATTAATGAGGTGTCTTGCATCTAATTGGCTGAGCTTGTCATCTCTCTAGATCTAAATATCCAATTTGTAATAAATTTGGTATATGGGTTTATGTAATCAAGACATTAAATCACTTTTATGAGTAAAACACTATGCATATTAATTTTGCCAATTTATATTTGAAATTTTTTTTATTAGGATATAGTAAAATAGATACAAATTAATGTGATATAAATTTTGGGAGATAGTTTACATAGGTTGTGTTCTTGTAATACTGTTTCAGCCAGCATAGTGAAATAATCAGCTATCATAGTTATGTAAGCAAGGTAAGTGGTATCAGGCCCACTTGAGAATCTTGTTCTTCTGCTGAAAGGGAGGATTAGGCTTTGCTATATTGTTGTTTACTTATAACTTTTAAAGATTTTCATGCAAGTAAGCAACTTAAATTAAGCCATTACATGTGACATCCAGCCATCTTGAAAATCTTGTTATTGCAATTCCTCTGGAACAAAAAGTCACATTGATGATTTGTTTTCACCAAAATACTTCTTATGATTTCCAGTTGGCCTTAAATGAACATGGTGCTCATTTGACTTCCAATATGGCCACCACACAGTCGTCATCTTGAAAATCTTGTTTTCACTACTCTTCCAGAATGGATTGTCATATGAACACGAGGTTTGCACTAAGAAACTTTTTATGATGTCTACTAGGTGCTAGATGAAAATGGTGCTGATTAGATTCACAATATGGCAGCCACATCAGCCATGTTGAAAATCTTCTTATTATTATCATTATTCATTCTCATATGATGGTTTACATGTATCAATGTGAGGTTTTTCACTAAAAGACTTCTTATGATGTCTAGTTGTTTCTAAATGATAATGGTTCTAATACGAGGTCTAACATGGCCACAATAGCAGCCGTCTTGAAAATCTTGTTATCGCTATTCCTTATTAATGGAAAGATATATTGATGTGAGGTTTTACCAAAAGACTTCTTATGATGTGTAGTTGATCTTAAATGAAAATGGTGATGATCTGAATCGTGTTTTTGTTACTAAATGGAAAGTCATTTTGGCTGTTACGAAAATATTATTACCTCAACTCCTTCCAAATGGTTGGCAATATCAACATTGGGTTTTCGCCAATGTCTTAGGATACCTTGTTGGTTCTAAATGAAAATGGTGCCAGTTATACATCCAGTATGGCTGTCATGACAGCTGTTTCGAAAATCTTCTTGTCACTATAACCCGCTAATGGATGATCATTGTCACATGGGGTTTTCACCAAAAGACTTCTTGTGAAGTCTATTCTGTCCTAAATGAAAACATTGCCCATCTGACATCAAGTATGTGCACTGCAGCAGCTAATTTGAAAATCTTGACATCTCTGAATATAAGAGATGGTTTAAACACTTCGCATTTAAAAGGAAGAAATCATCTAATCTTGAATCCAGAGAAATTCTTTTTGCCAGTAGAGCATCCATCCCGGCAAGGGATGTTTGCTGAGCAAGTGTAAGATTTGGTAGTAGAAGGTAGAAGGTAGGTAATGTATATAATTCTGATTGAGAAAACAAAACGCCAAGAGATTGTGAGATTCATGCAATGAACCATGCCACTGGACATTTCCCATTGGCTGCAAAATGAGAAAACAGTGTGATTTTATTAGCTGTGTGAAAGAAACATTAATTGGTAATCAGTAGAACACCAAACTTGAAAAGCTCAATATTCACTAGGTATGAGGTCTCAGAGGATTTGTTTTCAGCCATTTTGATCCTAAACCTGCAGTAGAGTTAATATTTTTTAAGAAAAAATGTGATTGTAGTAGTCTATATTGCACAAAGATGAAACAGAAACAAGTTATATATATATATATATATATATATATATATATATATATATTGTATTTGTTTCTTCTTTCAGTGTTTTTGCAAATTTATTTATTTAAATGGAATTGTTTAAGATAATGAAATAACTGTCAAAAGAATCATTGATCTCTTCCTCAATTCCCTCTAGATGCACATAAAATTATGAATGACAAGGTAAAGCCATTGAGAATTGTTATTTGGTTGTAGTTGAAACATCACAAAGAATCACATTTATTACTGTTATCTGTTAGATTTTCATTCTTTTGTAATAAAATGTCAAATATTTTACAATGAAAAAGCATTGTCAATCTGGTATTTATATTGGTGACAGAACAATATTCACATAAGGCCATGAATTATTGTAATGAACAATGGGTCTCGTAGTTGGGACTCCAAATTTTAGGGCTGGGAACTCCAACTTTTTCAGATGAAGGAATCCTGAACTGTAGCTTTCAAAATACTATGGAGGACCCTGGATTGTAATGTCTGGAATATTAACTTTTTACTGTGAGGGTTAATTAATAAATGTCATCAAATAAATTGTTATTATGCAGAGTGGAAGTCTAAAGTTAAATGATGCAATTTAGAATTCTGACCTATGTAATATTAAAAACATGCACATAGAATCATGCACATAGAATCATACACATAGAATCATGCACATAGAATCATACACATAGAATCATGCACATATAATCATGCACATAGAATCATATGCATAGAATCATACACACAGAATCATGCACATAGAATCATACACATAGAATCATACACATACACATAGAATCATGCACATAGAATCATACACATAGAATCATGCACATACACATAGAATCATGCATATAGAATCATACACATAGAATCATGCACATAGAATCATACACATAGAATCATGCACATAGAATCATGCACATAGAATCATACACATAGAATCATGCACATAGAATCATACACATAGAATCATGCACATAGAATCATGCACATACACATAGAATCATGCACATAGAATCATACACATACACATAGAATCATGCACATAGAATCATACACATAGAATCATGCACATACACATAGAATCATACACATAGAATCATACACATAGAATCATGCACATACACATAGAATCATGCACATAGAATCATACACATAGAATCATGCACATAGAATCATACACATAGAATCATGCACGTACACATAGAATCATACACATAGAATCATACACATAGAATCATGCACATACACATAGAATCATGCACATAGAATCATGCACATACACATAGAATCATGCACATAGAATCATACACATAGAATCATGTACATACACATAGAATCATACACATAGAATCATGCACATACACATAGAATCATGCACATAGAATCATGCACATACACATGGAATCATGCACATAGAATCATACACATAGAATCATGCACATACACATAGAATCATACACATAGAATCTGAAGAATACAGAATATCTAACAAATAAAGAAAGAAATATTGGCAGAAGTAAAGATGCCACTCAGACTGTACATATTAAGTACAAAGAAAATACAAACACATCATAATGAATTTATATTAGATATTTTTATGATAATATAAACAATATAATGTACATATAGAATTATGGCAGTCTTTCTCCACCATGTATGTACTTGAAACTTTTTTCCCCTCTATAGTTTCAATATCTGTGTAAATTTGAATTCAGAAGCTAATATATGTCAACAATGCAGGTAAGTGATATCAGGCTCAGTTGTGTCTATTGTTTTTCTTTAATTAGACCAGTGATACTGTGTATCAGGCCACCATTTTTGAAAGTAAGAAATATCTCATACACATTTTTATTCAGGATTTCCCAAATCTAGAGTGGTTTCTTCCATTCTGCTATGGAGAATCAGCCCCTGAAGATCATTTGGTCAGCCGATGTAGCACGTTAACACAAGAAAACATTAATGGTCTCATCAAGGAGTTTCCAATTCCATATGCCCATGCAAAAGACCATAAAGCACATCTGACTGATGAGTCCAAAGCCTGTATTGCATCCTATGAGAAGAAACTGGACACTGTTCTATGGTAATTCTTGATATAATTATGGTTAAGTCATAGAAAGTTTATATTTTAATTTTCTTATATAAATGATACAAAAGCTTGAAACTATTTTGTCAGTTCTTTATGATGTCTCATTTACTATCACAGGAGTGCATCTGGATTCAGATGTTTCTTTCATTTAATTCTGAAATTTGTCTTACTAACAAACTATCTAATCATATTCTAAGGTTTGAAGTTTCAAGCTACATGACAACACAAATACACTGAAACACTAACACAGCACCACTGGGTGGTATGGTATTGTCCATAATAGATTTCCTAGGGTATCATGGGTGGAAGCTGATAATCAACCTTAACTAGAAGATAAATCACAAATATATACATGTATTTTAAAATTGTTTAGTTGAAGTATTTAAGATCTTTTTAAAATATTTACCTGTAGAATTGTTATTGCTATAATTGTTATGATATTTTATGAAAAACAGTAGGCTTATGTCCCATTCCTAACCACACTAGTAGAAACCCAGTTTAAATTTCAATATACATAATGATTCACACTGCATGTATATTTGCTGTGATCAGTTGTTAGTTTTGTACCATGTATCTGAGGCAGGTAAACATAAAAATAATCTCTGTACACTGGCATAAATCAGTTTTTAGTGAGAAACCGGTCTTCCAGTTCACCTGGCCATAAGGACTGAGTGTTTGGTTATGGCCCAACATCTATAGTAACACCATCATGCATTGTCTGTCCATCATAAATTGCTTGTTTCCACTTTTGGATTCCCTATTTTTGATCTGATTTCAATCAGACTTGGAAAATGAGTTTATATTGTCAAAATTTAAGGTGACTTTAATAATGTGCAAGAGCCATGCATATTATTGAGATAATCGAGGAACCAATTAGTTGAGATAATTGAGCAACCAATTGGTTGAGATAGTCTTGCAACCAATTGGTTGAGACAATTGTGCAACAGGTTGGTTAGCCTTGTTATTACTCTGGAAGCCATATTTCTGATCCAACTTTGATCCAAAATGGAACATGTATTTATGTCCTTAAGATCTTGGACCCGCTTGATAATGAGTGAGATCTGTATGTTTTGATTGGCTGAGCTTTTACCCCTTGGGGAAACCGTATGTCTGATTTGATTTTGAACAAATTTTAAATATAGGTTTATATCATCAAAATCTTGACCGCTCCAGTGGCCTAGTGGTTAGAGTGTCCACCTCGGATGCGGGAGGTTGTGGGTTTGATCCCCGGCTGAGTCATACCAAAGACATACAAAAATGATACTAACAGCTGCCTCGCTTGGCGCGCAGCATTAAGAAGTTAGTGTTAGGACTGGTCAGCCTGGGTTCAGGATAATGTGACTGGGTGGGACATCATGCTACATGTCTGCGGCATGATGCCCCAGTGCTAGACATCACTATAAAACTGCCACACTGCAGACATTGTAGCGATATGACTGAAAAATTGTTAAAGCTATGTTAAAAATCTAAATCACACACACACACACACTCAAAATCTTGGATGGGTTTGATAATGAGCAAGGTCCATGTATATTAGTGAGGTAATCTTGGTCAACCTTTTTACGACCATGGAGGGAAAAATAAGAGTTTGCACATTAAAGCAAGGAAAGCAGTCTATAATTAGGTATATTGAGAATGACACGTTCTGGATTGTGAACAGGGTTCTCCCACCTGGGAAAATTCAAAACTTTAAAAATAATTATATATCGTATTTACCGTATTTAAATTTAAAAGTAATTTTTTTGTGCACTGTACATAGCTGCCAACCCTCATGATTTTGGCGTGAATTTCATGACTTTTTCAGCGATTCACAGATTCACGCAGCGTGCCAAAAAATCTCGAATTCCCCAATTCTCAGTTATTTTAAATTTTCTCGTTAAGTGCTAGTCGTGATATTGGCAGTTGCTGAAACGGTCCGGTACTGCTAGTCACGATACTATTGCCGATTCGTACAGTTGGCTCGGTAGCACGCATTTTGGTGTATTTTGATCTATATATATAAGAGTAGTTTTACAAATGCTTTTGAAAGAAACTGGGGCCTAACAGCATATGCGCCACCAACACTGATTTGAATTACCATTTGGCATCGCATGTTGAAAACGTCTTCACCACCAAGGAAAAAGGAATGTATTGCAAAAAAAGTGAAGTTTAGTTTGGAATATGCCAAAACTCGGCCGTGCATTCAGCCATCAAATACCGATATAATCATGCTTTTTGAACACAGTGTGCCACACATTTTAGCATTGGGCATGGTGGCAGAGACGATGCGAGGAAGCACATTGGTAGCAAAAAGCACATAGAGGTTTGAAAACTACATGAAGACAGCTTTTTCGAGTGTTGGAGTTTTTGAGATTGAAAGATTAGCATATATCGTAATTTGCTCGAGTTCACAGTTTTCCATGCATGCGCCGACACCATTAATCATTCACCGTTCGATGTTTCATCTTCTGGATTAATAAAATTTTGTAATTAAGCTACACTGCAGTTAAAATGTTTTCACCTCCAAGGAAAAAGATTTGTATTCCACAAAAAGTGAAGTATAGATTGGAGTACACCAAAAAATTTGCCTAGCATTCAGC
Organism: Megalonaias nervosa; assembly: GCA_016617855.1. Lineage (NCBI taxonomy): Eukaryota > Metazoa > Mollusca > Bivalvia > Unionida > Unionidae > Megalonaias > Megalonaias nervosa. The sequence goes on along the minus strand of JAECUM010025779.1, from coordinate 349 downwards.
CATCAAACATCGATGTACATTATGCTTTTCGCACAGTAGTGTGCCACAAATTGTACAGTTGGGAATATGCACAAGGACTGGTATTGTTGCTTACAGTTTACCTGTCATACATGTACCATGTAGTAATATTATTATATAGTACATGTATGACAGATAATTTGTAAGCAACGGTACGAACCCCTGTGGGCATGTGGCAGAATGATGTGAAAAAGTACACTGCTATATAGCACCCCTAGCAGATTTCAGTTTTGAAGTACTTTAAGCCACCTACTCAAGTCCTGCAAGCTACCAATGCTGAAGCATTGTGTTTGAGCTTTCTTGTTGAATATAACCAGTTTTTCTCAATTGG
>JAECUM010025778.1:0-77242 GCA_016617855.1 Megalonaias nervosa | reverse complement strand
GTATGTATGTATGTATGTATGTATGTATGTATGTATGTATGTATGTATACATGCCTGTACATATGCATGCCTGTACAGTTGTATGTATACATTTATGCATGCTTACCTTTACATATGTATGTATGCATTTATACATGCATCGAGCTACTACGTACATCACTGGAGTAATCCAAAAGAAGCCTTACTAACTTGTACATCCTTCATGTCGACTTTCGCAGGATGTAAATTTAATGCTTGCATTATTTAACCCTAAGAAATACTAATAATATGAAGATATCTTTCTTCCGTAGGTTATGTCTATTGGATGCCCCATTTTCTGTAGATTATGTCTATTGGATGCCCTTTCTGCAGATTACATCTATTGGATGCCCCTTTTATGTAGGTTATGTCTATTGGATACTCCTTTTCTGTAGATTATGTCTATTAGATGCCCCTTTTTCGGTAGATTACGATCTATTGGATGCCTTTTCTGTAGATTATGTCTATTGGATGCCCCTTTTCTGTAGATTAGATCTATTGGATGCCCATTATTTGTAGATTATGTCCATTGGGTGCCCATTATTTCCCGATTCCATTGGTATGTTGCTTGTCAAAATTTGGGAATAATTTACCTCATTTTAGCTATATCGCTTCATTTGTAAGGCATTATTTACATAAATCTTGAAGAATTTCAGAATGTATATAAGAAAGTACACTTTGAAATGTAATTCATAATCCAACCTCCTTACGCTATAAAATCGAAAACAAAGAAAAATATTGATTTTATCACAGATTTGTTTGAGAATTTAATAAAAAAGTAAATTTACATACGTCCAATCTGTGAACTCCACATTTTTTAACATTAACTTTGAGAACTATCCTCATTGACTTGAATTCTTTAAAGCGCTTTAGCAGTTACCAGCGTTTTTCAATGATAAAGATGAATCTGAAAGTTTGCAAGAAACTAATTGAAACTTACCGGCAAGAAGAAGAGGAAACAAAAGGTTATTTCCCTGTGCCTGAGCCGATGCCTGCCACAGAAGCAGACAGAGACTTAAACAAAGCACGATGAAGGAGCGCATTGTAATTGAAAGTCCTTTTTTCCAGGGCCTTGTTCCCGGTCAAGAAAAAACTATGCTAGGAGTCTCCTTTCTGTCACGGACAAATGCGTACTTTGCGTGCTGTGTCAAACAAGTCAGCAGTTGCAGTGAAGTGCTACTATCAAGCTTCAACAGGCTTATGACATCCCGTTGCCTGATTAGCCGCCTTTTAACTCAATCAGTCATGTGGTAGTGTGGTAAATATCCGTCTTTTTGTGAATTACTCTATCATCGTCAATTTTCGTTTGTCAGTGTTGACGTCTTGGGATCACCTTGTGACACACGAAAAGGCAAAGATTAGTTATGCCAGTGCCTCTTCAACGCTTCTGTCACTCCTTTTCTCTCTCTCTCTGTCACTGACCGCTCGTTTATTAGCATTACACACACACTGTTTGTAGTTAATGAGGAAAAAAAAAAAACAAATTAATTTTAGGACATTGGTCAAATGGATACATCTTTTAAACCACAAAGTTATGTCTTGCTCCTGGCATATACAGACGCGAAACTCATTAGATTGGGCATCCATGATTAATGGTTACGGACCGGTTTCAATCCACATCTGTGGCGGAAAAAAATATGTCTCTCCTGTGTAAAAGTAAACATGATATTCATAGCTTGTTATTTCTAAATATTATTTGAAATTTTGATTATTTTGAAAAATATAGATGGAGCTAAATTGCTTATCGATGAAATAACACCAAAATGGGTATAACTATAACTATGCACTTACAAACGCCTACAGCACAACGTAACATGGTTTAAAGTTTTACAATCCTTTCATATAGCTTGGTTTTTCCTCAGAATAGTAATCACAGAGAGGGAGGGGCTAACATTGTCCCACTTTAATCACTTTTCGTGTTCAAGATTACTTACGGTAGATTTATTAGTCCCTTGCGGAGATGTCACCAAATCTTATTAAGGGTAATCTGTTAGCCTTCTTTTCCTATCTTTTCCAACAGCTGAACAGTTTTGATTGCGTTTATTTTACCCATTCCCATGGCAGTGCTAATCCTCGTTTGTGATTCTATAGCTTAAAAGTAATATTGGCTTCACTGCCAAAATCCAAAATTTTACCTTGGTAAATATTTTATGCTTCCGGTGGATGAACACATTCGGTTTACTTGGACCTTACCCGAGCTCTTTAAGAACATTCAAAGCTCATTCATTCCTGCTTAATCTGAAGTAAATATCAGAAAGTCGGGGAGCTGTTTCCATGACACAAATGTTTCCGACAACAAAAAAGCCCCTCCCTCCTCCAACTAGAATCGTTTCAGGATTTAATCATTAATTGAAATTAACGAAGTTTTATGGATAAATCGCTTCTCCTGAAATTTTTATCACTATGATGGCTCCAAACTTCTATGATATATTATAAGTTTCTGAATGGTTTCTCCCAAGGATGATTCTGATCTTCAACTGAGATGATACCAACTTTTTCTCATTGATATATTCCAAAGACGACTAGGTTCTTCAAAACAGATAATATCAGTTTCTGATTGGTTTATTCCATGGATGACTCCGATCTTTAAACGAGATAAATCAATTTACGATGTGTGTATTCCCAAGGATAACTTTATTTAATTGGCTTTTATGACAAATAACTTCTTCAAATGAGATCAAATTAAATTCTGAATGATTTATCGCAAGGATGACACCGATCTACAAATGGTTTATCCCATGATGATAAAGTTATTGATACTTATTAAAAAACTATTTTACAAAACTATTGGTCACAAGCATACAATGAAAGGAAATAAAGATGGGATCTAGTTTGTTATCAATATCATTTCTTTCTTGACATTCTATGATCATCTGTTCTTGCTATGGTTCTGTCGGTAACTGTACCAATTTCATCGTAGATTCTGTTTTTACGTCTCCTTTATCTCAGATGCAATCACCAAAGCTACTGACTGTAACCAACAAATTATTTTTATCCAACCTTATGCCAGAAATTAAAGCACAGTGTCATTGATTGGTGAGCGATGGCTGAGTGACAGGTAAGAACATTGATCAATTGTTCACCTATTTAATTGGCTGGTACATCAGTCCTAATTGCATTATTCATATAGTTAGTTCTATCGATAAGTCTGTTAGTCGAGTAGATCAGTCTGAAAGTTTGTAGCTAAGTAGGCATGTCATAGAGAGACGGATACATGGAATGTGCATAGCAGCCATATTTACAAATAGATAAAAAGTTGATAGATTGATGGATACATAAATGTGTAGTTAGAAAGCTATATATTTAGGCCATGTACGTATGTATGTATGTATGTATGTATGTATGTGTGTGTGTGTGTGTGGATGCATGCGTGGATATATGTATGTTTGTGCGTTTGTGTGTCTTCATTCAAGTCATTAAAGCAGGAGAAAATTCACTTAGCTTGTGGAAAATATAGCCATGGATGAATATAAATTTTTTGGCTGTGATCCGCTTGCTTCTACAGCGAATTAGAACGATGAATGACGGATATAAAACAGGAAGAACCCATATAAAGCGATATTTTCTAAAAGTATTGCAAATTTTTCAAAGATAAAAATATATCAGGTGAGATCGCCATTTTTTAGAATCGTAATTAAGATATTTCGTAGGAGTCAAAATTTGCTAAAAACATATTTATCAGTGATCTACTGGTGTAGAACTATAATTCTGTTAAAGAAAATAGTCTTGTAGTTAGAAGGTTGCAAAATTAAATATACTGAAAAACCCTCGTGAATTAGATCTCAGTAAATAAGTAAGAATGAGGGTATAAGTAGGCATATACATAGCTCGTGAAGTCAGCAGTAATTTTTACTAGTTGCTGTGGAAATTATTAAAGAAACAATTGTATATTTGCAATGAGGCCAACAAAACGTTTTAAAGGCCGAGAACCCATTATTACAGAGAGCTGCTTACCCTTTTCATTCATTCTGCATTTGGGTTTCATCGTGAACACCTGCTTTTTATGCGGCACCTGGCACCTGACATGGTGATGGACAGGTGAAGCACACTTAAATGATTATCTGTCAATATTCATTGGCTATAGAGGGAGGCTTGCTTGACTCGCGTAGACAACTAAGTTCCACCCATTTGATCAATCATAATTTATATCTAGTATGTGTTACCTATCCTTCGCCTACGACCGACCGGTTTCGGAATTAGGTTTCTCATGCAAAGTTTGCTCTACAATCTGGAGACACAGTTTTGCAATGCGTTTTGTTCGATAACACCAATGCGTATTTTGTCGCTTGAGATGATTATAGCTTTCAAAAATTTGTATAAACTAACGGTGAAGTCCAAGTGCAAATTGACTGAACTTGAAACAAAAATATGAGCGTATTAGTACAGCATAACATTTTGGTTAAATGATAGAGTTCTTCAAAAATGAGTGTATAATTTGGCATGTTCTTAAAACAATATACCTGTTGCAGACTTATTACGAGTAATAATGTTTAAATATATTGGAATAATTAATCTTTCGATTGTAGGATCCAGTAATTATATTTAACGTATTTCTTGCAAGAACTTGAATAGCATATGTGGTACAAAGATATTGTATGCATTCATTCCACGTGGAACGGATTCTTAAAAGTTCTGTAAGCAGACCATTTCATTGTTATATATAAAATTCATAAATTCCAATGCCGCAGAACTTCTTGTAAACACATTTTAACCGCTGACCTTAATATTGACATTATATAGCACGGGTTTAGACAAAAATGTTAGAATTGAATTGGGTTGACTTTATTGCAGACATGATACACAAAATTTTAATTACATCTTTCCAGATAATATTCTTTTTAAGTTCTAATTCTAATGATACGTTTAAGCCAATCCCCAAATTCTAAACTATCAGATATTTTAGGACCTATAAAGCAATATCAACAGTAAACCTACGTATCCAGGCATCAGTCAAAGCCCAGTAAATGTTGTAGCATCATCATTTTTTAACACTTCATTTGAGTAATATTGTACACATGTCGTAGATTTTATTCTATCATTATATTCAATCCATATAATTTAAAAAGTTTTAATTAGTTTATATATTTATTCTTCAGATGGAATTTGGTAAGCATATAATCAGCTGGTTAAGTTTAGAAAATCAAAACATTTTACAAGTGTGATTTTGCCTTAAGGCGTTTAACACTTGTTTCGATCAATGAGCTAATAGTATCTTTATATCAGAACTTTAAAGTTTGTAATTAACTTCAGATCTTTCTCCAAGATTTGTTGAGAAAAATATTCATAGCAGTATGAAATTACCTGTTTCCAAAATTTAAGGAATATCCTGCGCAAAATTTTATTTCTGCTGTCGTCTTTATTACATATCCATTTAAAATGACATGACTGATCTGACATTCGATATGGATGTCCAATCTGCGATTCCGTATCGCACACCTAAAATCTCCGTATCCCACAGCCAGGCTGGAACTAGTTTTACAGCTTGTAGTATTCAGTAACAGTCCACCATATAAAGATTAAGGGAATTATTTACTGATATACATTATAAATTATTAAACAGTGTCAACACAAGTTAGAAATTTAAAGAAAAACAGTCGTATTTGGTGAAAAGGGCCTCTTTTGCCGCAAGGGATTATGGGAGAGTACTGTAATTAGTGGTGATTAGTTTATGGGCATTTCACTATTTCATGGTATTTAGTCAGCTGCAATCGACTGCAATATTTAGAACAGACTGTTTGACAGATGAAGCTGGTGTGCAAAGTGACAGCAAGCATCAGAGAGAGAGAGAGAGAGAGAGAGAGAGAGAGCATGTCATTTGCCGCTACAGTCTTGTATGAAAGTTTAAAGACTCTAGACAAAGTAAGAAAGGCTTAAGGAATCATGTTAAGATTAAGAAATTTCTTGAATTAAACGAAAACATAAAAAAGAGTTTGAATGTACAGCATAAATATGAAGGTATTTAATTACTGTTAGTCTGTGAAACTTACTCTGAAATTTGCTTGAAAGTATAGCGTCCATCCAGTAGTAGGGTGCAAGAAAAGGGGTCACTTACTGGTCCAAAAACTAAGTTCCATTTGAGAAGAAAGGAAAAATCCACTTGCCTGTGACTGCTCTTTAAATCCATTAATATGTCCCATACAACATTTTTAAAAATTCAAAACTAAATAGTAAATAACCATAGATGTAATGCAGACAGACAGATGACTCAACTGAACAGTATATATCTTGGCCTCACCCCGATTACGAACATGGGATTTTTCAGATGGTTTAACCATATCATTTATAAAATGACAAATGTCTAACTCATTTTTTTTTAAAGTATACATTAAAAATATTGCAAAGAATGTGTGAAAAAGGGGATGTGTAATAAATACAAAACCGTATAAGTGTTTAGTTCCTAGTCGGGGCAAAGAAATCGTTTGACACAGCGTAGGAACATACGTCTCAGCTGTACGGGCTCGACATATTCCTACGCAGCAACAAACTCACTCGGAACAAAGTACCGTGTAGATTTTTGTCCATTTGTCAAACCATATTGCTTTAGTCTTTGCAATATTAATACATTGGCTGGAGATTTTATAACGAGACATATTTGGTGTTTTTAAAGATGTGGACCTAATCCAAGAATCTCATTACATGCAATAAAAGGATACGGAGAACAAGGATCACCTTGTCTACTACCATGTTCAATAGTGATCCAGTTGGTTACTTGTCTACAAGAAAGTGAATATAAGGCATGTCTCCGTCTTCCGCATGGTGGATTCTATCATGAATAGTCAAAATAGTCTTCCAATATACCTGCCAGCAGTCAGTCTTCGCTTGATCAGTAATCATTAGTTGTTGGGCGGAGATTTTGTTTATTTTCCAATGAACTTCTCATTCTGTTTGCATTAAAATTATTCACTTATGCAATTTTATTGGATATATTCAAAAATAATATTGGTCTCGAGTTTTGTTTTAGCTGTCTTTCGTTGCTTCCTTACGGAAAGCAAGAAATGAATCGTTCTTTATGAGTAGTCCATGGTTTCGGTTACCAAGGCTACGACGAATTCATCGTAGTAGGAAGTTTTACTCTTTAAGTACATCTTTTCTTTCCTGTATAAAATTATTTCTAAATATTTCCTAAACTTTGTTCAAATTCACGTCAATCACCGCTTTCCTGGTTTTGTCTTATTTATATGCAAATAATTATATGTATCCATGCCAAAGGAATTCAGGTTAGTGTAATTACTTCTATAAAAATAAAACAAACGTATACGGTTATAGACTGTCTTCTGTCAAATAGTTTTTTACCCCATATATCGCATCAAATGGTCAAACATATGTGACAAGCACAAAGAGATAAAGTAACTGATGCGAATATTGAGAAAAGTAAGATAATCGTGAAAAAAGTAAGATAGGATACATTTGCATTCACAATTTTATGGAGGAGTTATGAAAGGGTATAAAAATAAGACCCATTATTCTGGTTGTTTGCATGCCCGTCAAAAGACTCCCTTATCAGAATAGTAAAAGCATGGAAGACATCACGTAAAAAAATGCGTTTGTCTGTACGTCATGCACTGAAGATAAATATTTTTTGCACAAAAAACGTGATAACTTGCTTACAAACAAGTGGTCAGACCTACAGATATCTCTTCTTGGGTTTTAGCCATTAACAATAATATATAGTACTACATTAAAGTAGCACGAGATTAGCATTATTGTTAATATACTAATACATAAAAGTAACATTTAGCTTTGTTACCTGTCAAGGTAAAACATGCATTTCTTACTGAAGTAAGCAAGGTCAGGATATGGACTGTAGAACCCACGATTTAAGCGTTGTTGACTAAATATGATCATGCACCGAAGTGCGTGTGTATATCTATCTATCTATCTATCTATCTATCTATCTATCTATCTATCTATCTATCTTTATATGTGTTTCAATGCAATCCAGTGGGATACTATGGAGATTCGTATCTATCTTGAAAATAGAATTTCAAAATTACACAACTATACTATTGAGTAGATGATCAGAAAATACTTAACCACCTTCATACATTCATCCATCCATACCCTCTGTACCATCATTAGCCTTATTAGTCCAAAATATTCATACACAAAACTTTACCTAAAATATATCTTCTATGAGTACCGTGCCCAAATATGTCTTCTGTGATTAACGAGTACCTAAATATCTCTTCTATGAGTAACGAGTGCCTAAATATCTCTTCCATGAGTACTGAGTACCTAAATATCTGTTCTACGAGTACCGAGTACCCTAACATCTCTTCTATGAGTACTGAATACCTAAATACCTCTTCTATGAGTACTGAGAACCAAAATATATTTTCTATGAGAACTGAGTACCTAAATATCTCATTTATGAGCACTGAGTACTATTAAATATTCAAAGTATCATGCATTCAGACATCTATACCCTCTATACCCACTTTACCTAATATTCTGTTATATTCATATACATTTTCAACACGTAACATTAATATCTAATCTATGAGCAGTGAGAACTGGTTAGTATTCAAGGATCTAAAATGCCTCTGGAGACTTCCTTGACTATTTTACTCTACGTCGGGACAGAGGGAAGTATGCAGCTCTGCTTTCATGCGTGTACTGTATACATCCACCATCTATACGCCAAACAGTGCAGAACATTCATATAGAGCTTCAAACGTTGACGTAACAGTCTCATCCCCGGGTACTGAGCACTGATGAGTATTTAAACCACGATACATTCATATATCTATATTGTTACGAATCTATGCTCTTAAAACAAGTAACAGAAAAAAGTGAAGACAACAAGCTTTGTAAAATTTAACAAATAATTTATTTCCCTAGAATACAAAGTGAAAAATAAAAAAAAAAAAAAAAAAAAAAAAAAAAAAAAAAACAAAGAACTTACGGTATTGCGAATGAAATCCAAAAATAATAAAAGAATTAATGACACAAGTCCTAGAAACAAAAAGTCCTGAATAAAACTCAGTTCAAGTCCCAAAGGGATCCAAAATTTAAGGCGATGACGTGTCTGTTATGGTCTGCGAAGTGCTGATGTGTCAACAATCTCTTGTTGACTCACAGAAATATTATTCCAGGTTTTAATTCAGCATAAATTTCAATGAATGTCTTTATCCAAGAATTTTGTTAGAGCAATTTTGTATTTCCAGAGAAAATAATCACTTGAATTCAATAATTTGAAGAAAATAAAATTCAGCCCAAACTGGTCACAACTTCATACAACTTAAAGTGCTAGATGTGAAAGCACGACTGGTAAAATCCTTACAGTCACCAGATAATTTAGTTCTCTGCTTGACCTCAGGTTACAATTAGCATTTTCTAAAAACAACCATTACCTAATGGGAAATAAACTTCTAGAATGATCTAATGAGCCTTGTTTATTTACAACACAATAGCCTACAAAATTCACTTAGGAATCTCCAAAACCCTGACACTGATCAACATATTTACGCCTTCTTGTTTACCTGAATAATAATCCTGATAATAAGCTCATACACATAGAGAATAATGAAGCTATTATTAGTTGTTTACATAAATGAAATGAAAGAAATAAAAAAAAGTCAATCAGGTCAAGCAGAAATGAACTCAGTTTTGGACAAGGTCAAGTCCAGCAAACAATGTTACACTACAATGACATGTAATGAAATAAAAAAATTTAAACTAACAGACAAACAATTAAATTAAATATATATAGCAATATTCACGATACCCGCTTTACCTATTAGTTCATTATATTAATTTGGTTGTTAAAACGTCAGTGTTCAATGCAAAATACATTTCCATTTTATGTAATTCCTGTAGTTTCACATCTGAAAAATATATTTTTATATTTTCAAATGAAAAAAAAATACAAGATTTCCCAATTTCCCATCATACCATTTGACACTGAAGTAAACAAGGTCAGGGCATGGACTGTGGAACCCACGATTTAAGCGTTGTTGACTAAATGTGATCATGAGCCCAAGGATATATATATATATATATATATATATATATATATATATATATATGTTGTTGTTGTTGTTGTGGGGCTTAACGCCATTTTTCAGCACACGATAGGCTATACATGGCGGCCAGTAGTAATGGTGGAGGAAGAAACCGGGAAATCCCCGGAAAGAACCACCGACCCACGAGAAGCTACTGGCAAGCTTTCTCACATATGCACATTCGCCGAATCCTAGACTCGAACCCACGCAGACAGAGGTGAGATGGCAGTGCTCCGTAACGGAGAGCGCTTTAGACCACTCGGCCACTCGGGGCCCCTATATATTCTAATAGACCCGAGGGCTCTAAAGCTGTTATATGATGGATGGGGAGGATGTTTTTTTTAAATGTCATAATTTAAACATGCTGTTGATGTCAATTAATATATATAAACTGCTGAAAGAATGAATTTGAACATTGTATGCAGTATAAATGTATAGATCGAGTCTTACCATGATATCTGTGGTAACAAATGCCATCGAGTTCAACCTCGCACATCGTTAAACACTCACAAAAACTTCTGGAATCTTATTTTATATGAATTTCTCACACCCAGAAATATGTTTATCACACTTAAAGTCCCATCCAAATCATCATTTGAATTGCACTAAACTCGATGACTCCAACAGCTGACATCACAAAAATACGCCTGCAGGCAAGATGGCCGACACTAGATCACATGACCGGTTCCACACAGTAAATTTGTCAGGTTCACATTTTGATTAAATTTCACATGTTGATTGTAAATGCTGGCCTTCATTTATACTGGTATAAGTATGTTTTGAATATTTAATAATGTATTCTTCATTTTTATGCTGGTCAATATATTTTCATTGGTAGTTGTGTGCTCTTCACCCAAGCTTAACAGTCGTGGTTACGACTTAAAGTGCGTTGACATTTGACGGACACGACATAATACGTAATGTTTATATATTTGCTAATGACAGGGTGTAAACGGACACGTGATGATAGTTAAATTGTATATTTACCCTCAGTTTGTATCGCTGGTTGTAGAGTATCTGTTCGGCACAGTCAGACCTGTTCGGCGTCCCGGACAAGCAATGATTGGTTAAAATTACGTCACATGACTATTTTCCGAAGAGTATAAATAGGAGCGCAATTCAACAAATAGCTGTCAACATTAGCGCCTCTATCAACATCTCTCCACCAAATAAAAAGAACACTGTATTGAGGTAGTTATAATTACAACTTTATTGAATGACATTAAGAAGCTTATAGATGTTTATAAAAATAAGACAAGTCAGCGAATTTTAATTTCTTTATTCTCAAACACAGACTGGAATTACATATATGTATATATAGTACAACAATAGGAATCAATTCAATTCAAACAAATACAATTCGCTGCTATTCATTCAAGCTTAATATAAAAGCAATATTGTGCCACATAAATAAGCAGCTATCTCCCGCCACACTAAGAAGTTAGGGCTAACTTTCAAAATACTTACTCCATTTCTCCCTGAATAATTACTTTAGGATTACAAAGGCCAGCATATTATATCATTTGTGTATTGCGTATGTTACACGTAACCAAACAAATGCATTCATGTTTTAGTCATATTTCTTTTATTAAGCATCTTGCCACAATTTCATAGTCAACAATAAAAAGGTCCTAACTTTGAGCATTTCTTTAAATTTATTATTACATTTACACAAGTTAGCCCATAGCCCACAATATGTTACAAAAAATTAGAATCTAAAAGATAAAATCCTACATTCAAATTAATAAACAATACTTAAAGCTTAAAGGAAACAAAACTTGAGAGGACACATGATACCTGATATTAAGTAGTTTCGAGTAGAATGCGATGGAAAAGCATCCTTTGTACTTTCAAGAAATTTTAAACGCAGGAAAATGGGACATGGATTCAACTAAAACCATATAATGTCAACTGGAATTACTCAAGCCATCGCATGTATGCTGCGGTATAGCGTTGGAGAATAAAATAAACCTTCAGTTCTGGAATTTCATACAGGTATTAAAGTAAATCATGTTTCTACGTCATACGTGTATTAAAGTAAATTATGTTTCTACTTCGTACCTGTATTAAAATAGTATTCTGTACATTTACAACAAATAGGCTTGCCAGTTCTCCCCCCTCTCCAATTAGCCTATAGGTACCCTCCTTTTACAAGTTTGAAATAAATAGCAGATGAGCTTTACAAATAGGAAAAATAGAAAGAAAGATAAAAACTTGTAAAAATAAGAAAGACTGCTTCTCCATCTCGATCTTTCAAGGTAAGAACTATAAAATTAGTTATTTAAAAAATACAGAAAGGACTTAAATTATGCATCTTCTTTATGCGATGCAGGGTTGATTTTCTATGTCTATCCGCTTCTCGTAACATAATTAGGTTTTATATGCGTCTAAATTCACCCACACCCAGTATTTTATCTGAATTTCTTCATTAATTTCTGTATTGAGATTTTTATATTTCCGATTATTTTCATCAAAGGAAAGATGCATTTAAACATACTGTGAAGTTTACAAAAAAAACACGGGGGGGGGGGTAGGTGTCTATTAAATAACAAACATGGGGTCTCTGTTTTTATGTTATTATAATATCCCTGTTAAGTTTAGTCCTCTGTAACACGTAAAAGAGAAAGAACATTTGGGGGATTTGCAATGGTTGCTATTTTAATGTTGCTTTTCATTTATCCTAAACATATGGCAAAATATGGGGTATTTTTGGCTCAGACAGAACATCAAATATAAATGTTTAATTGTTTAAAACCCAAACTGTTAACAGCTATCAACAATCACGACATATTATTGGAGACCTAAGAATTACAAAGAGTGCTGGATTCTAGCCATTTTGGCACCCTAACCATTTTATCCAATGGTACGGTAAGGCTAACACAGCGACACAGTCATACATGTATACAGATGTACACTGTTTACTCATAGGTATTCGTTTCGAAAATAATTTGTTTCTTATTTAGTATCTGAATTCAAAAGGAATACTACAATGGTACGATGCAGTCGGGAAAAGATTCGCTACCATTTTATTTTCCTCTCTTTGATCGTAATATTCTTGTCAAATAAATTCTTCCTCTTTATTTCTAACTAATTAGCTTTGTAAAGCGTCTCCTTATCTAGGTCGAACACGAAGTGATACAAAGTCAGTAGTCCAAGAACCGTTAAATTAGCTCATCTCGTATCATGATACGTGTGTAATCAGTAGGGCATCTTATTGATATTATTGTATCAAACATTCATTTATTTAAAAGATCAAGTTTAAAGGAAATAACAGGTGTAAGAATGTTTTGATTTTAAGGAAAATTGATTTAATGTCAATTTCAGAAAGAAGGAAAGAAAGAAAGAAAGAAAGAAAGAAAGAAGGAAGGCCGAAAGAAAATGCCTTTGACTTGAAAACCATAAATTGACTGAAGCCCGATTATATCGACTTTTTTTCTAAAACCTCTACGGGTGGTACGTGTCTCGTTAAAAATGGGTGACAATGGTAATACACTGCTAAAGCATATTAGGATATGCAAGTTTACACTATTAATGCATTTAAGCGTGAAGTGAGAATAATTGATCACCAGTTCAAACTTTATTACGATGATAAAACCATCTTAATAAATTATGCATTCAAAGTGATGTAAATGCATTTTGCTAGCACGATCTGCATTACATATGCAGACCAAACTTACCTCTCTCTCTCTCTCTCTCTCTCTCTCTCTCTCTCTCTCTCTCTCTCTCTTCATGTATATTGCTCTGGTTTCATTTTTCAGCGGGTCTTATTATTATTGCCACAAAGGCTCACTTGGTGCCAAGTGTATCAGTTCAAAGTGATTAGGATTACAAGTGATGTAAACTTTCATTGTACCATAATACTAAGCGGTAGTTCGCAATCACTATAGCTTGACTAACTAACGGAGATCCCAGCATTTCGTTTCTCCTAGTATGTGCAAAGTGGGTTATAGTAAAGCACGTAATTTAACCAATAAATGCCATATCCCATCCAAGTTTAACGTAAGAGAGCAAAGTTGATCTTGTCACCAAGGACGGACTGACGGACGGACAGGTGCAACATAATCATTAAAGTTGCTTGTCCTCGGCGACTGATATACAAGAGTGAGCAGAATGTCTGTTACAAAATAGAGGACAACAGTTAAGTTTTAATCCGGGTTAAAGGTTAAAAATGGATATAATGATGCATATTAATTCGTTAAATGATGACAACAAGGATACTACGAAGAAGTAACGTGAAACCATCACAGCGAAGCGAATGGGGAAGAACAGTATCTAAAATGATATAAAGGCACGAAACTTAGAAATTCCGTCATCAAGTGAAATGAGTAAACCTTATTTGAAAATTATGAAACTTTTTCAAGCATCGAAAAAGCAGAAAAGTTTGAATAAATCTAATAGTTAGGGTTGAATACGTTAACATTTATAAAATGCAATGCCCATGTTTATCAGATTTAAATTTAAATATGCCTGCAGAGAATTTCATACTTTGCTGAGAATTTTAGATTATATAATTATGCCTTCCAGATTTATACAGCATGATGCTGATCAGTGCGGACATATTTGTTGGTCGAGTATGAAGTTTCTACTCTCATATTTTAAAGACTTTGATAAAGCACTCAAAAAAGTGACTTTTAGATTCGATGTCATTCCCTCCAAAAACATCACCAACTTTTCGAGACTCCCATATTATGAGAGTGATGCGGTCTTTACTAACATAAACCTCCTATGGAAGAAAATCAAGCAGGATAGTGCGAAAATCAAATATACCGAGTTAAAGGAATGATTAACCAAAAAGTCCACTTACATACATCACAATCAAACAGGAAAATGATTCCCATTAGGAGCGTTTATGATGGTCATGCAAATGCAAGCAGACATAGTTGCCACCGTCTTAGGCATAGACTGTGTCTCCTCTCAGTGAGCTTCTAAAAGCATATGCGTTGTAGTAATTTAACTGAACTCCCAAGACCAAAATATTTACATATTGCTCTGAGTCTCAACCTAAAACTGAGTTGATATATTGCCTAAATCATTGGAGAGCTTCAAAAACTCCTATCATACTTCGATCCACACGACTTATGTAGATGCATCGAAAGACGAAAACAGAAGTAAGATTTTGAAAAGCCTATAATTATCTAACAACTGAATATTTAGGGGAAACCCGAGTTTAAATTAGGCCAAAGTGTGATAATTGCAAACTGTCAGTCAATTTTTGCCAAAGAGTTTTTGTCAAATTTAAAGAAGACATTTCCAAAATAAGCAAGTCATTTATTGCTTATCATGTAGTGTACAGATCAGATGAGTTAAGAGGCGAGAACACAGATGGAAGTTTGTACAAAGAGGAATCATCTTTGTATGGCAAGACAGATGGAAGTTTGTACGAAGAGGAATCATCTTTGTATGGCAAGACAGATGGAAGTTTGTACGAAGAGGAATCATCTTTGTATGGCAAGACAGATGGAAGTTTGTACGAAGAGGAATCATCTTTGTATGGCAAGACAGATGGAAGTTTGTACGAAGAGGAATCATCTTTGTATGGCAAGACAGATGGAAGTTTGTACGAAGAGGAATCATCTTTGTATGGCAAGACAGATGGAAGTTTGTACGAAGAGGAATCGTCTTTGTATGGCAAGACAGATAGAAGTTTGTACGAAGAGGAATCATCTTTGTATGGCAAGACAGATTACCATTATAAGATTCAAAAGATTTTAAATACCAAACTAATAAATGGCAGGAAGTAAGTGCTTGTAAAATGGAATGGTTCAGCAGTTAGGAAGCAGGTAAACGTGTAGTAGTATTTCACCTGCGTGTATGTAGTTTGGGAAATAAATGCCAATAATTGATTAGCCAGTACCAAAGAGGGGAATAAGACCTCTGAACAGACCACTAATCCGCCCTCCGACTAAGAAGGAAATTTCGAGAATGAATAGAGAAAATATTAATAAAGTAATAACTTATATAAACCAGGAAAAACTTAATTATGCTATTAATGGGAATATATTATAAAGTGGAAATGATTAGTATTCATGTGACTTCTTAACTCAGGTCGAAACATTTCAAGAAAGATAAGATATGTTTCATTCGTGAAAGTTCAGTTTAATTTGTTAGTATCATGGCGAACACAGAATGCTCACGTGGGATCAAAAACAGATAGAATGCTCACCAGGGATCAAAACAGATGGAATGCTCACATGCGATGAAAAACAGATAGCATCCTCACATGGAATCAAAAGCGGATAGAACGCTTACATGGGATCGAAAACATAGAATGTTCACATGTGATCATGGGATTGATGTTCAAAATAGAATTAATAGAAGGTGTATGCATGAGGCTGTAGAGAGAATGTTTGAAATGTTAAATGCCAACTTTTACAGGAATCTTAATGAGATCAAAATGTATTTCGTTAGCATGGAAATGCTCACTTGGCACGTTCATAGATTTAGACCTATTTTAGGGGGGCCCCGAGTGGCCGAGTGGTCTAAAGCGCTGACCGTTACGGATCACTGCCATCTCACCTCTGTCTGCGTGAGTTCGAGTCCAGGCTCGGCTAACGTGGGTACGTGAGAAAGCCTGCCAGTAGCTTCTCGTGGGTCGGTGGTTCTTCCCGGGATTTTCCAGGGTTCTTCCTCCACCATTAATACTGGCCGCCATGTATAGCCTATCTTGTGCTGAAAAATAGAGTTAAACCCTATAACAACAACAACAACAACAACAACCTATTTTACGGATCAATTGCAAATTGTTGTCTTTGAATCGGCGAAGAAGAAGAATGCATGCATTAAGATTAAGATGACAGATATTTCTTCTATATTATCGAAAACATGTATTCATACAGTAAATGTACATATAACGTCTAAATGTAGCACAGATCCGGGATAAAATGCAGAAAGTAGACTATGCTCATTTGAAATCTTCCATCTAATACACTGTATATTTACAGTCTGCATGAGATATAATGATACTCATAGTCTACATGAGATACTTGGATACTCAGTCTGCATAATATATTA
Organism: Megalonaias nervosa; assembly: GCA_016617855.1. Classification (NCBI taxonomy): domain Eukaryota; kingdom Metazoa; phylum Mollusca; class Bivalvia; order Unionida; family Unionidae; genus Megalonaias; species Megalonaias nervosa. The sequence continues at coordinate 60,209 of JAECUM010025778.1, read as the reverse complement.
TGATACAGCCTATATGAGATATTTGGATACTCACAGTCTCCATGATATATTTAAATACTCAGTCTGTATGAGATATTTGGATATTCACAGTCTGCATTATAAATTTGGATACTCAGTCTGCATTATATACTTTGATATTCATAGTCTGCATTATATATTTGGATACCCACATTCTGCTTTATGTATTTGGATACTGACAGTCTGCATTATATATTTGTATACTCACAGTCTCATTATTTGTTTGGATATTAGCTCATTATATTAATATGGTTGTTCAAAACTTCAGTAATCAAAGCATAATATATTTTCATTTTTTTTTTGTCATTCCTGTAGTTTCACATGTGAAAAATATATTTTTATATTTTCAATTGAGAAAATACAAGATTTCCCATCATGCCCTGTGACACTTGATTATGTGTGCCTAAAGAAGTTATATATGCAGCAAGAAAAACGAGCAGTATGTGAGCTAGAACAGTGGTTCCCATCCTGTGGGCTGCGGACCCCCGGGGACCGCGGGGTTATTCCAAGTTGCCTCGAATCTTGGTTCCTTCAGCCAGCGCTTGGTAGCATATGAACGTCCACGAAAATTTTTGTAGTTAATTTGGCGTACTCACACTCGAAAAGGTTGGGAACCTTTGAGCTAGAACAAATAAATGCAAACGTTTGAACATGAAAATTATGTTTTGCTGAAGAAATTTGACTCAGCACTGTTAGCGTTCTATGAAAGTTATTTCCCTTGACTACTCTGACAACAGTGATAAACTAGCTGAAATGTATTGCTAACTCGGACTTTCTTTATGGTCAGATAGATAAAATTAATGAACAAAATGACCACACTGTACTTTACCACAAGAAATTACGTCATCACAATACGTATGTAGAATCATATCCCACCCAGTCACATTATCCTGACACCAGGCCGACCAGCCCTAACCCTAACCTCTTGATGCTGAGCGCCAAGCGAGGGAGCTTCTAGTACCATTTTTATAAGTCTTTGGTATGATTCAGCCGGTGTTCGAACCCGCGACCTCCAGCATCCGAGGCGGACGCTCTAACCACTAGTCCATAGGAGTTGTCATCGCAATACTACCGCCCTCTTAAATCGCAGACATTTATATGATCAGACAATGGAATTGATGCTAATTTTCGCGTGGGGTGGGGGTGTACTGAAGAGTTGATTCCTGCGTAAATATCGGTTATATTTCACCTTGTGGTAGAAACAAAATCATATATTTTTTAACTCGTGGCTTCCATACCGGTGGGTATATAATGTGTTTGATTCGGAAACGTCTAAAACACTTTCTGGAGACCTCGTTGGCTACGATAGTATGCCTTTACGTGGAAAAGTAGCATCAATCCAAAATCTCTATTTTTATGGCTCGTCTTCTAGAGAGGTTTCAAACTGGCAATAAATGCATACAAAATCCTGATCATTTACAACATAGACTCTGTACACATTGATAGCTTGATCAAACGCATCCTGTATTCTGCAAGTTAAGACTTTCTTAGGTTTCATTTATTTATTCTCTTAGATTCCTTGATAGTCAGAAGAAGTATTATTACATGCTCATTTTTTTCTCCGTTAACTTTACGTTCTCAGAATTGTGTAATACTTTTCCATATTGCACGGCTTCATATTGCACGACACGTGTTTGTAAAATTAATATATTATTAGGAACTACTTTGAAAACAAACAAACATTTAGTACACGCTTGAGCTTTTGTTTTATTAGATTTGTTTGTGGATGAACTAAACAAGCTGTTTCGTATATTGAAAGTAGAGATGTGTATCATTTGTTAAAGACATGAACGAGTTCACTGAGTTCACAAATAAACTTTGAAACAAGCAAACGAATGATATTCGCAGTGTCAACAACAAACGTGAGAGACGCAGTAATGGAAAATACCATTCTGATAATTTCAACAGTTATTTAGTAGAAATATTAATAACTTTTCTCTAGGGTCTATAAAATAGCACAGAAAAGCATACTGAGGCCAAGAGCTTTCGCATATCTTTCAGAGAAGTATCATTTTTCAAGTCAGTCCAAACATGAAATTAGAGCAAAAGGTGCAGCTGAAGGTTTTAGTAGAGCCACAGAGCTAATTAATCAAAAAGTATTATTTCCGCTGGCTAAATGGACTGTCACACAACACCTGCTTTGCTTTGAAATTTTTTGCAGTTTAACTATTTTGATACAATGCTAGGCTAGCGTTGGAAGACATACATTGTATGATACAGGTCATAGTTGAGGTCCCTCCAAAAGGGAGCATGCAAGTGATAGAGCAATAACATGTCTTCTTTAGCTAGTGGTAAGATTTGTAATAAATATACTTACATTAATGCATTTTGAATTTTCTCAAATGTACTCTTTTAGTTAGTTCTGCAAATCTGAATGACACCACCCGTGTCATGGGGAACCTGATACACACCGAAATTGTACTGTAATTTCGACTACATATAGGTGTGTGTGTGGATGTGTGTGTGTGTGTGTGTGTGTGTGTGTGTGTGTGTGTGTGTGTGTGTGTGTGTGTGTGTGTGTGTGTGTGTTACAGAGATTCATATATGAACCTTACCTGTGCCTCAGATCATCATCATGATTTAGGTAATGTTATATATATATATATATATATATATATATATATATATATATATATATATATATATATACAAAATGCTCTCGGGCATTTCTGCGCACTTAAGGTTTCCGTCTCCAATACTGAAGCTAAACGCGCACCGAATTGACGAAAATAAAATACTGCAATGCTTACCATTTGAAAAGAGGCAATTGTCACCAGAATATTCTGTTAAAATAACATTAATTTTGGACAAATATATATAGTCCTGATGATATAACTAGATGTACTGATATCGTTACGCCTGGACAAAGCGGACTCAGTTACAAACAATGAAAAAATATTAACAGACGGTATTTGGTGTTCTCTGAACACTGCCCAAGGCAAAGCGACTGCGCCTCAAGTGTCAGCTTCCTGCAGTAAATAAGACATTTTTTTTTTCAGTTCCAAAGTTTTATGAAATTATCGTCATCTTTAAATTTAGCAATATATCCATTAGCAGGGTTTGTCTGCGACCTTGTCTTATGGCACCAGTGAATATCGACTTTTGTGACCTTGTCTTATGGCCCAGTAAATTCTGAATTTTTCTGATCTTGTTTTATGGCGCCAGTGGATACCGATTTTTATATTAAAACGTTTCTATATCCCCTACGCAAGTGTGCTTTGTGAAAATGTTATAATGCATTAGTACACTAAAACGTTTGGAATTTGCTTTCTTATGTATTGTTTATCAATGGGTTCTTGCAAATTGATACTTGCTAAAACTAATAATATGGATGGTATCAAGACAGTACAAAAACATCTTGCCTGTTTTGTAAAGCTAATATATTTCTTACAATGAATCAAGAACAAGTTAAAAGCAACAACACAGTGGTGGAAATCTGACAATAAACATAAAAAAGTAATTATTCAAGAAACAAATATCTGCCGTAATCAACTGAGTGGTTTTGATTAAATTGTAGCAATTAGAAATAAACGTTGTCCAGAAATACTGTTTATGTTATAGAAAAAAAAACAGAAATCTGCCGTTTTAAAAATAAATCAATTACAAATTCAAATTTTGACTTCGATGAACAAGAATGAGATTCAAAACAATACCGAAAATTTAAAGGAGAATCGAATGACACATCCACAGATTCTCTTTCTTTGCTGATTTAAAGTGAAAGTAGCGTCCAGTGGTTCAACGAGTGTCATTATTCCTTGGACGGAGTTCACACGATTTTGACTTGTTTACATAGAAACAGAATCGAATAGCAATCCCCACAATGGATCTATTACACCCGTAGTTGATAAGATTGTCCGTTTAGAACATGCCACCGAGGCCACCATTGAAAAGCATCATCATGCACATCGGGTCCATGGTGGCTGACGACAGACATCTGAAGGTCATCAATTCGGTCATAGCGTCGCTTCCTGAAATAATAATAATAATAATAATAATAATAATAATAATAAGAAGAAGAAGAAGAAGAAGAAGAAGAAGAAGAAGAAGAAGAAGAAGAAAAGGAGGAGGAGGAGATAAAAGAAGCAGGATAAACGAAGCTCATGATGACGACAAAATCAATGGCGAAGACAAGACGACGGTATTGATAACAGTTATAACAGAATGGCATGTTTGGCACAAAAAGCAACTTATTTCTGCAATCATAACCACCACCACGACTATTACTACAGCTACTACTGATGTTGTTGCTGCTACTACCACTAATATTACAAAAAGACATAAATAAAGAGGTTCAGAATACCAGTGTATCCTAGATCATTAAGGGATTGTTTTCTGGAGAGAGAGAGAGAGAGAGAGAGAGAGAGAGAGAGAGAGAGAGAGAGAGAGAGAGAGAGAGAGAGAGAATGTTCTTGAATTAAAACAATCTCAGTTTTGATATTAAGTCTATTTAAACATACTCTCATTTAGTAAATAGGGGAAAATATATTTAATTAAGTTTAGTTTCTCGAGATTAAATATTTTATATTGGTTCATATTGCACATCAATGTCTTCTTTTCATATTTCAAATCCTGACCTCAACCCCCCACCCCCACCCCACCCATGTCTGACCTTGCCGTACCTTAAAGAGTTGTTTCATGACAAATTGCTAAAGTTATATCAACACTAGTAAGACATGAAATCAACAGTCGATGAAAAGGGACAATCAATAAACGCAGTAGCGGCATTAACAAATTAACGCACATCTTACTCCGTAAGCATAATTAATTAAAACTGGAAGACGAATAGGTCCTAAAAGATATATGGTAATGAGTATGAATTTGATAACAGTCGAGGAAATCTTTCTTTTTAGATTAGATAGAAATATTTACATGAAATACTGTCAAGAAACACGTGATTGAAAGAGAAACTTTTCACGAGAGAAAGAAAGAGGGATTAGCAAAAACAAAAGTGCAGGCAGATGCTATCTACGGATATGAGAATGAAACAAAACTGGACTGTGACGGTTTCAAATATTTGGTTTCATTTACGCGGTTGCAGATTGATAAGAGTGCCACACTCGTGACCGAAAAGGTGTGGATTCGAATCCTTTCATCGGATGAGCCTTCGTCGGCTAACATGGCATATTCTTCTGTTAAGCACTTTACTCCAATTGCATCGGAATTAAATAGCCTACTTCTGTTGATCTTCTGTAAAACGTTAAACCAAACTAACAATTCCACATGTTCAATTCCGAATTCTTTTAAGGAGGTATCGTCGTAAGGTATCAAGTGCATGTATGTATGTATGTATGTATGTATGTATGTATGTATGTATGTATGTATGAGTGTGTCTTTGTTATAATAAAGTAGATAGCACCAGAAAAATAATTTTACAATCCAAATTTACAAAGTAGGCACCAGAGCTCTGTAGTCTTCATATCGTCGGACATGAAATAGAGGATATACTATCAAACCTAGAAAAATTGAAACCTCTTAGAGAAAGGCCATCTGCTATCAGTTATTTACAAACTCGTTGGAAGGATATATCCAAAAACAGTTAAGAATTAGAACCATTTCCGACGTCCACTGAAATGTGTCTACCAGATTTCTACCTGATGTGATCAAGAAAAATGAGCGGTGGTTAGGTAATTTGTAATCTAGCTGCATATGAGAAAGATTTACGTGCAGTTACTAGTAAAATGAGTCAAGCCACTAATGTCTAATGCAAAATTCAGTTTAGCTGACGAGAAAGAATGTGCAAAACAAACTAAGGAAAGCATCAACCCTGTCAGTGCTCTTTATTTATCAAGGACAGGTTATATCTTTGTATAACATATCACTCTGAGTTACAGATGAGTCAATCACTTTTTTTAAGTACCAAAGAACATAGAATCATTTCATCTTATAGAATATAGAGACAATAAGCAGGACACATGCAAATAGTGATCGGGATAGTAGGAAAAATGTAAACTTTCATATTGTCGTTGGCATAGTAATAGAATTGTATGCCATTTTTCACTAAATTTATTAGCCTACCTTCGTACGATTTTTTTTTTCCGAAGAATTCCTTTTAGATAATAAATATGATACACCTCTAAATATATGGAATTGGACAAAGCAATCTATAAAATAATTACAAAGAGACGATAAAAGTTTCCATAATAACACTGTAACGACATAAATAAAAATAAAATAGATAAAAATAAAATAAAACTGAATACCTCCACCACTCAAAAGAGCCATCCTCATCATGGGGTTGCTGAATAGACCTGACATTCCACCTCGGCCGCTTCCGCCTCCTCTGCCACCCCCAGAGAGGGCCATTAAGGTGGCTAGTTGACCCATTTGACCAGATGATCCAGTAGTTCCCGAAGCACCGGCTGCTCCAGCCTCTGCCCCTGTAGTACCTTGACCCTGCACAAGAGCGACGCAGCAGATCACAACGAAGCACGATGTAACCAAGGTATTCATTTCAAATTATTTAGCTCAGTGTACCGCTGTAAGCTACGTTTCCCCGAGGATCTTTCTGTACTATCGTCTGCTTACGATTCTGTTTGATTGGCACTAAGCTTTGACTATGGTCTATAAATCCTTCCCCATGTCACATGATCTTTCCCAAATTAGCATATTGAAGAACAAATCTTTCTTTGTGTGCCTTTTAGAGCCGCGTGAGAAGTCAGTCACGTCTCAATAAGTTACATTGTAAATGTGTCATATGTTGGAGTGCGAGGCACTGGACCGTCAGTGCACTTGGCATCCTGACAAATGATTCGAATCAAAAAACTCTTATGTTGAATGACAGACACACTCGTCTCTTAAGATCAGGTATGAAAAGATCATCCGTTAGAATGATGATGTCTAAAAACAAGAATATAAACATTATAAACGGCCGCAGCAGCAATCAAATTCCTTTCAAAAGCAAGAGACTAACCTTCATATTACCCTTACGGTATTCATGAATTTGTGATAAATATAAGTGTCATATTTTTAACACCATCCTAAGTGTTTCCTTGTAAAGAGGAATACTCCAGCTCTATCCTGAAGCCAGTGAAATTCTTCAATGTTGGCCTTTAAGGTGCCATTAAAATTATAACGTGAAGAAAAGGTTTTACTTTTCCCTCACTTTTAACCAGATTTATTTCCAATACATAAGGTAGACAACGCGCAAAGTTTGACCACTGGATATGGAATCAAGAGCTTGTCGCACATATCAGGCTCTAAACAAACGCTCCTGCATTCACAGATTGGTACATCAAGGGGATAACATAGAAGTCACATTCTTTGGGAGTAGGTGAAACTAGTTAAATCTCATTTATATGTAAGAATGACATAGCATATAGAATCAAATAGAAGCATATATAACCGTATCCATTCAAGAACGGTATGTAATAAAATTTATGTGTAAACAGCTGGGTCGCAAGCGCCAAGCAAGCAACCCTCGCAACAGCAGGGGTTCCAAGGGGAGGGGGGTGGGGGAGGAGGGAACATGCCTGGCGTGAACCCAAAACTCCCACTAAACATATGAAATTTTATTGCGATGGGGTCCATAATTAAGTGATTAAGTGGAGGGGGCAGAAGTTCAAACGATGCCAATGTTCGTACATAGTCATAAGATACTAAACAAGGGTCAGCACCATCTTGTGATTCAGATATTGTATATATATAGATAGATATATATATATATATATATATATATATATATATATATATATATATATATATATATATATATATATATATATATATATATATATAGTTACGAGTCTATGCTCTTAAAACAAGTAACAGAAAAAAATGAAGACAACAAGCTTTGTAAAATTTAATAAATAATTTATTTCCCTAGAGTACAAAGTGATAAATGAGAATTAAGGACGCAAGTCCTAGTAATAAAAAGTCCTGATTAAAACTCAGTTCCAGTCCCGAAGAGATTTAAAATTGAAGGCGATGGCGTGTCTGTTATGGCCTGCGAAGTGCTGATGTGTCAACAATCTCTTGTTGACTCACAGAAATATTATTCCAGGTTTGAATTCAGTATAGATTCCAATGAATGTCTTTATCCAAGAATTTTGTCAGAGCAATTTTGTATTTCCAGAGAAAATAATCACTTGAATTCAATAATTTGAAGAAAATAAAATTCAGCCCAAACTGGTCACAACATAATACAACTTAAAGTGCTGGATGTTATAGCACGACTGGTAAAATCCTCACAGTCACAAGATAATATAGTTCTCTGCTTGACCTCAGGTCACAATTAGCACTTTCTAAAAACAACCATTACCTAATGGAAAATAACCTTCTAGAATGATCTAATGAGCCTTGTTTATTTACAACAAAATAGCTTACAAAATTCACTTAGGAATCTCCAAAACCCTGACACTGATCAACATATTTACGCCTTCTTGTTTACCTGAATAATAATCCTGCTAATAAGCTCATACACATAGAGAATAGTGAAGCTATTATTAGTTGTTTACATAAATGAAATAAAAAAAATTAAAAAAGTCAATCAGGTCAAGCAGAAATGAACTCAGTTTTGGTCAAGGTCAAGTCCAGCAAACAATGTTACATTACAATAACATGTAATGAAATAAACAAACTAACAGACAATATATATATATATATATAGGTACATATATATATATATATATATATATATATATATATATATATATATATATATATATATATATATATATATATCTCTGTGTGTGTGTGTGTGTGTGTGTGTGTGTGTGTGTGTGTGTTTACAATACTTAGAGTCTAATATAGTATACCAAAGTTTTGAAATTGAAACCGTCATTACATGTGTTTACAAAATTAAGACAGTACATGACAGAGAAATAGGGATTTAGAATATCAGCTTCAATAGTTTCTGGATTGGTAGGTGTAGTACTAAAGAAGGATTATTGCTTATCCTGCTTGTCGATAAATCACGAAGACCAATGTTACTGGACAGCAAAATCTTTTACTCGGAATTAATAAACTTCGAAAAGGATGTCAATGTTTTCTGTGTTTATAAGGTGGGGATTACCATAGTATATGGAACCATGTAAATATGAGTCAAAAATGCGAGGTAAGGAGCTTTTTTACTACTTACATCATAATTTTCATAATGTAATAAAAGTGCTCTGTACTTTCTATATCTCCATTAAAACAGAGTAGAAAATCAACAATATTTCTTGTAGATGTGTGTTTTCTCAGTTCACTGCAGCGATGTCTTAAAAGTGAATGTAAACTTTGCCCATTTATTTTTCCTACTTTGTTTGGAATTTTAGTTATATCCATATTTAAGAATCACCTAAATTTTGTAATAGAAAATTTGTTTCATATCTCAGCCGTTATCGAATTCCAGTTCCTAATTGCCTCTGAAATGAAGGATGAACTGTATAATTGCGTATTGCAACATTGTTGTTTATATATCTGCATTATTACCGACAAACGTTCCATCTGTGGAGGTTATGCATGATATATTGTGCTTCCCTGGAGGTTATGTATCATTTTGTTTCCCTGGAGGTTATGCGTGATAGATTGTGTTTCCCAGAAGGAAAAGTGTTATATCTTGTGCTTCCCTGGAGGTTAGTTATGATATATTGCGTTTTCCTAGAGGTTAGTTATGATATATTGCGTTTCCCTGGAGGTTAGTTATGATATATTGCGTTTCCTAGAGGTTAATTATGATATATTGCGTTTCCCTGGAGGTTAGGTATGATATATTGTATTTCCATAGAAGTTATATATGATAAATTATATTTTCATGAAGGTAATGTGTGATAGTTTGTGTTTCCCCGAGGTTAGGTATTATATATTTTTCCCTGGAGGTTAATTATGGTCTAGTATGTTTCCCTGGAAGTTAGGTATGATATATTTTCCATAGAGGTTAGGTATGGTCTAGTATGTTTCCCTGGAAGTTATGTTTGATATATTTTCCATAGAGGTTAGGTATTGTCTAGTATGTTTCCCTCGAAATTAGGTATTATATATTTTTCCCTGGAGGTTAGGTATGGTCTAGTATGTTTCCCTGGAAGTTATGTATGATATATTTTCCATATAGGTTAGGTATGGTCTAGTATGTTTCCCTGGAAGTTAGGTATGATATATTTTCCATAGAGGTTAGGTATTGTCTAGTATGTTTCCCTCGAAATTAGGTATTATATATTTTTCCCTGGAGGTTAGGTACGGTCTAGTATGTTTCCCTGGAAGTTATGTATGATATATTTTCCATAGAGGTTAGGTATGGTCTAGTATGTTTCCCTGGAAGTTAGGTATGATATATTTTCCATAGAGGTTAGGTATGGTCTAGTATGTTTCCCTGGAAGTTATGTTTGATATATTTTCCATAGAGGTTAGGTATTGTCTAGTATGTTTCCCTCGAAATTAGGTATTATATATTTTTCCCTGGAGGTTAGGTATGGTCTAGTATGTTTCCCTGGAAGTTATGTATGATATATTTTCCATATAGGTTAGGTATGGTCTAGTATGTTTCCCTGGAAAGTAGGTATGGTATATTGTAGGTGTTCTGGACATCTTCCGTGATAATGTTTTGTTTTGTTTTTTAAAGTGCAAACGTCTGTGAGACTTTTTTCTAACTGTAAGGTTTTCTCATGCAAGTTCCCTGGGCAGTACATCAGTGTTTGTAAATAATATAGTTGTTCCCAGGGCCGACAAGAGAGGGGGGCCTGGGCCTAAAAACACTTTTTAATGTTATAAAAGAAATTTTTGTTTCAACAAGAATTAGGAGAGGCCCGGGTGTTTCTTACCCCAGGGCTAGTGATAACTCTCTACGGCCCTGATTGTTCCTATTGTGGTAGACTCTACATTGATTTTCTTTTTCTTTTTTATGTCTTGAGAAGTGAATAACGAACAGTTGCCCCATATAATATTTTAAACTATGTGTGAATAATGTACAGTTGCCTCATATACTATTTAATATAATGTGCGAATAATGTACAATTGCCCCAAATAATATATGATACTATGTATGAATAATGTACAGTTGCCTCGTATACTATTTGATGCCATGTGGGAATAATGAACAGTTGCCCCATATACAATTTGATGCTATATGTGAATAATGTGCAGTTGCCAAATATACTTTTTGGCATTATGTGTAAATAATGTACAGTTGTACATATTAAATACGATAATATAGAAAATGAACGATAAATAAAAACGTCGCTAATGCTGAGCGTTTTAAGGGAAATTGAACATGTTCGCAGTTTGGTCACAGGAAATAAAGAATTGGAAATTAAATGAACGATGAGATTGTTTAATCTACTGTATGAAGAACATGTCAGGCGAAAACCATTTCATATGTAAAGTCAATTCATATACCAATCAGTTATTCAGAAATCAGCATTGATTCAGTTTTGTTTATATTAAATTCTGACTATTCCGTAAAGAGGAAATATTCTTATATGCTTCTTGTAACAATGGAATGCATACAACTCTCAATGGAAGCTAATAAAACTTGAATCAAGAAGAAACCGCATTTTTAAAGCATGACGTATATAAAAAGTTCTCACTTATAATTATTTTATGGTTTTTATCACTTATAAGTATTTTATGGTTTTTATCAGCGTTTTAAAGGCACAATAAATTAATTAATGACTTACTCAGTCGAACTTTACAAGCGAAGACAAATCTAAACGTTAAAATAAATGTAAATCATGTATGATAAATAATTTGTAAAACGTTTTCGAAAGAGTCAATGGATGTTGCAAAAATTGTGGTAGTTTTGTCGTGCTTGACTTCCTATCGTGTTTTGTTATTTTACCTATTGTCACGATTTATGCATTGTTGTGACCAACATGATAACTAGCCTTCGTGTATTTGGTTTGCCTGCTAATATTAGCTGTATAGCGCATGTAACGAAAGATTCAAAGTCAGTTATGGGGAAAATATTTACTGCCGTGTTAGAATCTGACAACTTTATTAACCAAAGTCAAATCATTGAACATATTCTGTCATAAAAACTTCCACTTTCCCTGGGAGATGAAAGGAGTCACTCTCGCTAATAAACGGCGCGGGCAGTACTGGCCACAGCTTTGATCTGACGAATGTTCTTGTTACGTCATTTGTCCAACAGACATCGTTAACAAATCAGAACACAGTACTGTCACGGACTGTCTGAATATATGTTCTTTTGCAATCCCGTTGTTATATAAGAAACTTCATAAGGTACAGCTACTGATCAAGTGGAATTAATCCGTGCAAAATTATGTATATGGTAAAGATCATAATATGCATTAAACAGAATTAAATGATGCATTCCCTAGAATGTGATTTTGTTTTAAACATGCGTCTTTTATAAGCATTTCTTAGCAGTTATTATACACAAGTATGTAAACAAAATAAATATGCACCTTACCTGCTAACAACCAAATTACATTATGCTAAACATACATTTCGTCTTCGGATTGATCAGGATAAGATAAAAAAAAAAAAAACCCAAATGTTTTGTAGGGTCGTTAAGTACCATCGCGTATTATCTTTCTTTTTTAGAGCCTCGTATGGTTGCAAACAAACTTTTATCCTAATCTTATGCGTTTTGTTCTTCCTTTACATAGCTATTTTGTGAGAATGAGGCGCATGGTTTCCCCTGTCTTTATTTGCATTGAATATTTTTTACAGAATGTGGCTTTACTTAGCAAACTGCAACTGAGTATGCTTCGGGAAAACATTTGACCTACGTATACATTTTTTCAATTAAATTCACAGATAATAAGTATAGACTTTTGGTATATTGTCAAAATTATTAAAATGTTTGTTTCATTTCTTTATTTTTTAATAATTGGCATATATATATATATAATTTAATATAAATAATATTATCATACAGGTTAGAGAATTTTAATTCGTACTCTACGGAGATTCGAACCCAGGTCCGCGAGTAAACGGCACCCATCGCCTTGTCTGCACACACCAGCCCATATCCAGTCACGACTAAGCACGCACCACCAAAAATGATGGCACTGAATCGATGTTATATGAACTCGTGTGTAGCAGACACACTCGCATGACAACCTAGTAATTAATTCTCATATATATACACAGTCGTTCCAGATTCCTATGAAAGAAATCAAGGTATATAGGATTTTTTATTACAAAGAATTATAAACATATACCAAACAGAACAGAAAGTGCTATCCCTGGATTCTATAGAAGAATGCTTGATAATAGTAGGCAGAATTAATAATTTAATACAAATAATTCTGCCTACTATCATCAAGCGATAGGTGCCGTTTACTCGCGGACCTGGGTTCGAATCTCCGTAGAGTACGAATTAAAATTCTCTAACCTGTATGATAATATTATTTGTATTAAATCTGGTATATATTCATAATTCTTATATATATATATATATATATATATATATATATATATATATATATATATATATATATATATATATATATACCGTTTGTCTGTGCCATAGACAAGATAATCCATTCTATGATTTTTTTGTTATACAACTAGGTTGGTCTGAGGGCAGCGCAAAAAACGACGTTGAGTTAGCCCGTTCTGAGACCGTTTGCAGCTACTACTTTATGTCTTTCTTCGTTTGTTACCTCTTGCTTGTATATTCCCCTGTCATTCAAACATTTGGGAGTCCAGACTTTCTCTTGGCTATTGCGCCTGGTGTTTGTTTTTAGTATATAAGTTGTTTCTTGACCAGAAGAAGAGATTGTGAAACTATATATGCGGAAATAATATAATCATAGAGGATACATAACTTTTGTACTCGACCACTACTGAGAATCGAACTCTGGTCTCTGCGGGTTTTGGCACCATTTGCCTTGTCTGCATTTACAAGTCCCTTTACTGCCTTGACAAAACGCATATACCCACAAAATCGTGGAACCCGAGTTGTGGGTATAAGCAGCATTCGAGCATGGTAGACACAATCGTATCACGACCCACTAACTGAACTCCCATCTAAATGAACAGTCACACTGAATTCCTCTTACAAAAATCAAAGCATATAGAATATAAAATGTAACTGATATATGCCAGCTAGAGTGGACATTGCTATTCCTGGATTATATATATATATATATATATATATATATATATATATATATATATATATATATATATATATATATATATATATACATACACACACACACACACACACACACACACACCATATACCATGCATATCATACCATAGCGTATCTAATCTAATTTCTTCAATAGTGATATTTTGGTATTGTTCTATTGATGTATCATTTCAAAAACCAAACGTTGTATCCGGGCTTTTTATAACAAGTTACTTTTAAATAAAAGTTATTATTTATGTCAAAATTATGAAAATTTGTACTGAATGAGTTCATTATAGGAGACACAATATAATATGCAGAGGTTTGAAAATACTTAGGATTTTTAAAATGGCATACTTTTCTTCACTTTAAAAAATGTACTATAAGGGATAGCAGACACCTTCCCTGGTTATAATGTTCACAGGGTATGCATGTTTTCATTAATGTTTTAGTAATTTTAAAGTGTAATTTGTGAATATTTAATTTATTTACAGCTCTTAAAGGATGTCGCCCTTCTCAATTTTTGACTCTTTTTCGTACCGTTCAAAATTCCAAACTAATCAGCCCCAGGGTAATTTATGAGATGGTTCTATCCATTCAGTTATAAATATTAAATGTGAAAGCTGTCATATATTCCTCTGCATTCATTACCTGGGATAACTAACTGTACGCGTTCATTACCTGGAAAGAAACTGAACCGATCTAGGTTTCGATTGTGGTTTGTAAGTGAAATAACACACATGTAAAGACTCAGGATGGTTTTCAAAAGACCTACTTTAGCGGTGACCATATTTTGTGTGTGTACTTTAAAATATGTACATGGGTAAATGAAAGAAATTAATCTGTTCAATCGTTACAGAGCAATTCAAACCATTTTAAGATGTGGTTGATGGCCAAAAAATTGCACAAGCTGGTGTTCGAGACACATTTTTGAATATATAATTTAATTCTCGTTGTATGATTGTGGCGAGTTTTGTTATTGGTGTAAATATTTGACCAATCAGGTCATAATGTAATTACTTTATGCGGGATCAGGTCAAATTTATATTCGGATAAAAAAATCAATAATTTTCCTTTTTGTAGACTAGTCGCAGAGGAGGAAATCCTTTCAAACTGTCTAAAGCAATGTGTAGGTGTGCACGTAATCGGGTCAAATCGTACATACGATCGACCTACTCTTGCTATTTTAGGAACAAAAAATGAGTAAAAGAAAATATACGTTGCCACGATTGACATTAAATGTCTTCACATCGCAACATTGAGCAATAAGTTCGCTATTCTACACGTCGATCATGACAAGTAATCGTTTATTTTAATTTTGCAAACCGGCGGTCTTGTGGTATAATAAATCTTCAGAAGAATTGTATATATATATATATATATATATATATATATATATATATATATATATATATATATATATATATAATAGTAAACGAAGGTTTGCTTCAAATATGTTAATGTTTATAGCAGTCTGAATATAAGATGCTAACGAAACCATGATACTGCTGATAAGTCATTGACCAATCCCTTCCGGTCTCAAGAATCTGTCAACCAGTACAATAGGATATCCAAAAGATCTAAATTCCAAAACATTCATTAATCAAATTTTTTTAATTATGTCCGCTGTTTACAATTAGTCAAGAATATTTTTATATTATTCTAATTTACAGAATAACTTAAATAGTGAAAGTATAAACTAATATCATAAAAATAAGTTTACTAATGCTTTAAAAATGAAAGGGCATTTTAAATTTAATTTTAAATATATTATGATTAATTATTTATAAAATACTTATTTATTTTATGATTATAAGTATTATGTACACCATAATTTTTTTAATTATATAATTTGAGTTCTGATGAAATATTGATCATTCGTCAAGCAAGGTATAATACATTACCTTTGTTTAAATGTGTATTATACATAATAAAAATATTTATAAAACTGTTTATCTTTATTCATTAACTTTTGATATAGTTATTAATAGAGATATATGTATCTTTAAGATCCAGTTCTATGTATTTTATGTCTTAAAATATCATTTATCTGTACTGTATATGCATTTTTCCATGCCATTTATTCGTTGAAGAATAAAATAGTTACGTTAGGTTAAAAATGTAAGCTATGACGTCATCTTGTTTATGTCTTGTACTTTATATCATTGAACACTTAGGAACAGAATATATTTAATGACGTAAGCAATGATATTGAATTCAATTTGAATTCCGTCTGATGAAGCAAGATAGCGAAACCGGTCACACATTCTACTTGTTGGTGTTGTTTATTTTATCATTTATAATATTAGTACTGGATACCTTCTGTTGTTTTAAAATTATCAAATTTTCCCAAATTTATTATCTAAAGAGTATGTACTCTATGTATGCATGTGCATGATAAATCATATGCATATAGACATTCATGAAAATCAATATAAAAATTCAAGGACATTTGCAACGTTTTTCGCAATATTTTGTGTAAACCAAATTACAAATTTACCAAATGCACACATTAACATGATTGCACAACGTAATACAAACTGTGATTCACTAACTGAAACCATCGATTTTCCCTTAAGATTTACACGCACCATGTTTAAATTAATAGGAACTACTTTATAACGACGGCTAAAATATGATGGTACGTCAGTACAAACAGACTTGTACTCGTGTACCAACTTGCTAGAGCTGCTGCTACTTCGACTGTTGTAACATTCAGTGCGACAAATAGAACGGTGACTGTAAAATGTAACAGCAGCCAAACACAGAAGAAAATAGAAGAGGTGGAATGAGTTGGAAAAATGTACAAAATTTGTCAACAGTGTTCATGAAAGCACAAGAGTGATCGTGGATATTGTTGCTTATAGGAAATTACTGATGACGAAACTTTTAATTGCACGGGTGAAAGGATGATGAAATGTATTGACAAGCATTGTGACGCAAAAGTACATTAAAGACATTGGGAAGAAAACTCAAAAGACACAGAAAAAGAAACTGAGAATCACAAAAATAAATATATGAAGCATAGAAACAAACACGTATAAAGGGAATTAGCTAAACTATAGAGAAAGGAAAAGAAAGAAGCAAATAAAATGCATGAGGATAAGTGTGTATCTGTTTTTGATTTAGTTTAGGTATGAAAATGTGATACACTTAAAAACTGAACATAAAATGGTACACCAAGGCTTCACCTGCTGGTCTGCTACAGAAGATACAGTTGAATAATTGACAAAATTGTTGCTAATAAAATTAACTCAATAGTAACAAGTGATAAAAACGTATGATAAACTTATTTAGTTTGCAAGATACCACTGATTTTACAGAAAAGGAATACCGAGATTGTGTAAAAGCATTTGGTCATCTGTGGCATGCCTTTTAGGTGCGCCGGTTCAGATCAGAACATCTATTACACAGTCCGTTACTACTGTTTAAGAAACTGTTAGAAGTTATTGGAAAAGTTCATTTAAGGTGAACGAGGCTTTGACTCTGATGAAAATATCACGATAGGATTCCAGAATTAAATTTCAACATCTAAAGTTAAACTAGACTATGATGCTGGAGGTAGATTTTATTACCTCTCGATGTGGGAATGAAATGGGGGGGGTAGAATTCTTTGTTACAACAAATACATGCAAAAAGCCAACATATAGATTTAAGTTAAGATTGTAGACTTTTATAAATACCGCAATTAAAAAAAATATATGATTCTAGAACCTGATAATCAGCGGTATTTGCCATAAGATGGACACTGGAATGGAAGAAGAGAACGTGGATATGAGTTATGTAGACAAGAAAATCAAACGTGGTAACAGTCTCTTACTCGTAATATGAAGTCAATTATAGTACAAGTCATATGGGTCATGTATGCGCATTTACTCATTTTAAATTAAATATTAATTGTTCTTTTAAACTTTAACACATGTTATTTAACCAAAGTCTATTCTATCCTGATTATTGAATGCTCTGCACCTTAACTGTCACCAAGAAACTTCCAAACGAAAATTATCTATCGCTATGGACTTTTACAATGGTAACCATGTACTATACTTGGGTCAAAATAAATGCACGTCGAGTGGAATCGTCACAATCGAGGGACGTACGAATTTGTTTATCAATATGCGTTATAATTTATCAATATGCGTAGATTTTATTGTGACGTCACAGCGCGCGACATTCAATCCAGATTGTACTGGATCACACTTTTAGGTTCATTTCGTCCATAAATGTCTACGTACTTTAACATTGATTTTGCAGTATGCACCTCTGGGGGCGTCTAAACAATGACTTTCCAAAGTAATATGGATGTATACGAATCCCAATGATGTGAATACTTGCCATTTAAAGGTATGTAGAATCAAATTCTAAAAAATGACACCCATTACTGAAATAGTCGGTGTTAAAAGCCTACATGACCCAATGACAACAGATAATTCTGACACTGACAAACAACAGTTGGAATTAATTTTCATGCTTAGTGTAACATTGTCAAGAAATGACTCTGTGTTACCGTATAACCCAAAATGTGATCTTAAGCCACCTTCAATTAAACCCTGTATAAATTTGCTGTTAATAAAGCAAGAGTTTATGCAATAATATAGCTGTAATCAACGAGACAATTATCACAGCTTTCTCTTGAAATGGTACTTCTAGATTTATTCACCGTATAGTAAATTTTCATTCATTTTGTATTTGCTTGTTTCCAAGTCGACTTTAAAATTAAGCTCGAGATTTATTCAATGTTCCACTATCTGAGAGTTAACTTTAAACACTTTCCAACAGTTCTTTCAATTTTATCTATCTTTTCTGGAATCTGTTTGATACTATTTATCTATCTGTCATACATATCGACGTCTGATTTCATATACTCCGTCACCGGTTCAGCAACGGTCAAAAACATTTACATTACATGTTAATTTCGTTACTCCTGCTGAGTAAAAACTCTTCTCTCATTCGGAGTTCTTCTGTGATAAACATTTAATAAAGTCCCTTATTTTCTTCTTTTAAGTGCTAGTCACATCATTCGTTTGTGTTGATTGTTGGCATCTCTTTTTCTTCAAGAATTTGTATTGGCTCAGTGATGGCAAATGTTGACTCTAGCGTATATTGTGCACACTATTTTGTTCTGTTTTGCATTAGAAAGAAAAAATATATATGGCCCAATGGATTAAAATACAATGTCAGTATTTCTTTTGCTTCAAAGTGAAAAGGTAACAAACATTACCAAGGACGCTATCATAGGCTGGTAATCACGAATCATGAATGACAGGTGATTGCTAGTTATAGGTAACCAATAATTAGGAGACAAATCTAGTTCTGTTCTCCATTCATAGGTCACGTACTTTGCTTTGTATACAATGATGATAGCTTTAGCAGACGATCTTCGTTATGATGACTTTTAAGATCTGCAAACTGTAAATCTCACATTTCGTCGCCACGTTCACGGTTTTGTTGATCAAATTAGAAAAAGTTTTGTTTACAAGTCCGTCGGGTAACTCATTTACAATACAAAAAGGGACCATTCTCGATAACATCTTCTCTTCAGTATGAATTTATCAATTTGACCTGATTTTACCAACAATATCAAAGATTTGACAATGAAAACGTTTCCTCCCCTGTTCTGGATTTTTGGATTAGAGAAAGGAAATGCAAAATAATTAATGCTATGATCTGTATCTAACATATCATTACCAACATACCCTGGTGTGGTAACATTCAACCATTTTATGGTAGGTACCAGTAGATGCAATGCCTGGTATTTTCAACGCCATATCTTCTTTGATGTCGTCATTCTTTGCATTGAACATTGTAACTGTTATCTCCTGAATTAATATGAAATTTTCATCATTATAGTATCCTTGATTTATGCATTTATACACGTGTCTTTTGTAATGTTCTCTGCTTTCTTCACTCCAGTTTTCGTTGTAGTCTCTGTTAGTTTCTCTATATCTTGTAAGGTATTCCTTCATAGGGGTTGTACAGTAACCATTAACTTCATTAAACTGAACTATGCATTGTTTGTTTCTGCAATTTAAACATGTCTTTGTATCCATTATTTGTTTTTACTGTTTATTTTTAATGAACTTTAAATTACTAAAGGTTTACTGCTTTTAATCCCCACATAATTGAAAGACGAATTTAAAACGATGTAAAACATGGAATGTAATGAAGTGATCAAGTTGACTTAGGTAATTTCATTGAGCCAGTTTATTGTTAGCTACCTGATAGCACACCGTATACTAACATATAAATTAATTAAGCAATTAAAAAATGTAAGTAACAGAACAGTGAACATAAGAATAATTACATTTCAATGTTGAAACACAAACTGACGACAATTGAAATCTGCGAAACCAAACCGTATATACATCGATGAAAGCTTGATATAAATCCAGAATATGTTGCCTGTTTCACACATATAAATAGGAGAGAAAACACCAACTGCACCACATTTGTATCTTATAATGTCTACATTTAATGATATTATCTTCAGTTTGCAGAAGATAACCGAAATAAATAATAAATTGGTCAAAGAGATTGAGTATTACGCGGGTGTCACAACAATATGCAAAATATCATGTTAGTTTTCTTTAATTTAACAGAGGTTAGCATGGCTATCGTTGCTGGTGTGATGAGTGTTTGCAGCTGTTGTGGCTACTGTTGCTGGTGGAATGAATGTTTGCAGATGTTGTTATTGCTGCTGGTGGGTTCAAGTTTTGTGGCTGCTGTCGCTATTGTTGATGGTGGGATGAGTGCTTGCAGCTCTAGTGGTTATCGTTGCTGGTCTGGAGAGCGTTTGAAGCAGTTGTGGCTATCGTTGCTGATTGGAAGAGCGTTAGAAGCTGCTGGTTTTGGAGTCGCAGAAATAGCAAAAGTATTTGTGTTGGGTTTTGGCTTATTTGGGGGCAACTGTAACAGTGTTGGTTCAAAAACACGACGCATTCTAAACTGAACAGTATCGATTATACGGTGAGTAGGGAAATAATGAAGCAAGTTACTATGACTTTATCATGATAGTGAGTACAACAGATACAATTAGATAAAGAACTCAGACAGAATGAAAATGTGCAGTACAAACAATTAATACATGAAGGTGCTAAACATGCCTTTTTTCTTTGGAAGAGGAATAGAAATTGAGGGAGAAATAAACAGTCGCAGCAAACATGAAATCTATAATTGTTACAGGAAATGACTCACATTGAATGGAAAGCTTTATCTCTCGGTTTTATAAGAAAGACATGCATTGATGAGAAGAACTTTAATTCTCTGTTGCATAAATGTTACCTGTAGAGTAGAGATCTATCATACAATAGAAGGATATAACTATGATCGATGAACCTTATCTTAATGCAAGTTGCCTAACATATTATTTACAGTAAAATGGCATTCCAAATAAATCAATCAGATTCAATATAATGATTTAAATAGGTATAGGTTTACGCACCCTAGCCAACGATGGCGACGCCGACCACGATGTCGCTTGCAGAATAGGGAAGGCAGGGGCAGTCTTTCAACGGCTTCGACCAATCTGGGCCAACGCGCAAATCAGTGTAGTAACGAAAATCCTGCTATTCAATACCATCGTCGTCCCAACTGCAACCTATGCATGTGAAACGTGGAAGACATCGGCCCGGATCGCAAGGAGGCTAAACGTCGCCCAACAGCAATGGTTGCGTCGAATCCTGCAAGTCTCGTACAAGGATCGCATCACAAATGAAGAGATCCACCAGCGAACAGGCACCCGCCCTCTCAACGATATTGTGATAGAGCGCCGGCTACGTTTTGCTGGCCACGTACTCCGGCAACCAATCTCACGGCATCCAAGAAACGCCATCTCGTGGACGCCACGGGGAAGACGGAAACAAGGCCGCCCCCGAACGACATGGCGACGCACCTTCATCGAAGATCTGAGAGCGCTGGGCATATCATTGGATGACGCTGGAACCATTACGACAGATCGACCTCGATGGAAAGCACTCGCTGCCCAATGCGCCGAACTGCGCAGGAGGAACTAAGTCTAAGTAAGTAAGGTTTACACAACGTTTACAATTTTGTTTTGAAAATCAGATACAGTAATTAAAGCACAAAATTATCGATTGAATTTGGAGAACATATTATTCATGTGTGTTTAGAAAACTTATATAGCCCCTAACACAAAGAACCATCATAAATATAATCACTGCCATTGAATATGGTGTTAAGCACTACATTCCACCGAGGCTAAGAATTAGATGAATTCTACTATAATGTTTCATGGTTTCAGTGAGATTATGTGCAAGTTGTTCTAATGATTTTGCCTTGAACGGTAAAATATCAAGGAATGTGATTGTCTTGGAATTCTTTTTAAATATATCTACTGAGAAATGCTTACAAAACGTTATGCATGTTTCGTTATTACTTATTATTATCATTACCTCTTGATCTGGATCGATTTCACCAAGGTGCTCACAAACAGATCAAAATCATTCTCAGAAAGGTGGTAAATACTTTGGAATTCTTTAATTTATATTACGCCCATTATATGCAGGAACTCTGTACTAAACACTTAAATGATAATGATAGCTTACCTCATATGCTTTTAATATCCGTTTTACATATATGATTATGGTGTGCATGTGTGTATTTCTGTAGGGGAGATGCTATGGGTTTTTTTGTTTCCGCAAAACTTACTCTAATATTTTGCGCAAATGCTTTTAGACATTTCAATACAGTCTGTAACTCTGTTATACGAACATAATATTAATGTATTCATTACCTTTGAATACGGTATACGGATGGAACACATTCGACTTTATGTATTGTCTGTGATTGACTAGTATCTTGGTTTCACTGTTTTTATGATGCTTTTAAAATCACAAAATAGAACTTGCAGAATATTTAGCTGATACAGTGTAATGGTAGTTCTTAAATTTCACAGCAGAACCCCCTGCAGCGTTTAATCTATGTACTTGATTGTATAATCTTCTCTGATTGGGCGGATTTTATTAGGTACGAAAATGATTTAAGCACGCCATGCAAAGTTACTTTGTATGGACGTGTTTGTTCACTGGAAATTTGAAATTACACCAGTCTTGAGAAATCCTTCTACAATAAGATCATTTGTCTCTATGAAACATAATTAATGTGTCCACGTGACGGCTTCTTACTCAATCTGTCACCATAAATGGTTTTATTAATCTGTATACATAGTATGTATACAATTTCACAGATACCTTTAATTCATTTTTAAACTCATCAATGTCAACTATTTACATCGGCATCTTTGATCAATGTTCATACCTGTCATTATTATATTTTGATCACAGGTACAATATATATTACAATGAAAATGCATTTATATATTTTTCTATCTCACTGGTATGACTTTGTATGAGCAAAATTTGATTGCCATTTACAATCATTTACAAGATTCTTTGTATGGAAATGTTTTTATCACTTGCTCCTGCAACACGGAGAATGCTTGTTATCTTATTATCTTGTTTGAGTCTGTTCCTTGGACTTTCTGGGTCAAAGTTAAATATACATGAGTAATACGCTTTATCATTCATTTATTTTTAATATTCTCGTCGCATTTTCAGCTGACTTGTCATGAATTCCAAGTTTATAATAAAAAAAAATCATTTTAGGTATTTTTTACTTTAGTAGTAAGGCAACGATGTCGATATCTCAAAGTAATGTTTATTTGCGTTTAGTATGGAGTTGGTAAACGTGATATTTATCATAGTTGTTTTTCAAGAGAAGATAATACAAAACAGTAACTTTCATGTCTCCATCATGAACAAAAACAATTATTTGCCTTTGAAAGAAAAATCCTAACTGCAAGTAACTTTCAGCGATGATAACCTTCAACTCAACGATCTTTTATTCGTACCAGTGAGTCAAGCAAAACCATTAAAATTTTCAGGTACGAAACGTTCAAGTTTACATTCAGAGGAAGCGTTTTCAGGTTGTATTTATTGTCCTCTTTGACGATATAAACCTTTCGAATACAGCGACTAAACCAAAACAGAAACTGAAATTACTGGTCCTACAGTTGCATATTAACGGTGTCAGTAACTTCCGTCTCTGAATTGCCTCTGATACGTTCCATTTTAGCAAAATTAAGTATTTGCATGCAAACATTTCTTGCCTTAAATGACCTAAAGAGGAGATAGAAACTATTAAATGAAAGATATTAGAAAAATTACACCAACTCCGAATTGATTTCACTTTTTTTCTTTTAATATGTGCATGTGAATCATTTGTTGGATTTAAAATTAGTATCATGTACACTCTTGTACTTGATTTCGGTTTATTTTTATTGTTTTACGAAACTTAATGTTTGCGAATTTTGACAAAGACGCTTTTCTGTTGCACTTGATTTATAAAAGGAAACTCACCTCATTATGTTGAAGCCCTCTTCTGGCTACTCTTCTTAGTCATAAAAAATAGCACAATATCACCCAACGACTATTCGTTTACTTCGATATTTATTCTAGTGTAAGCTGATTGTGTGGATGAAAAATGACTGCTTTGTAATAAGCGAATCGCGAATAATTATAGCTTTTTATAACCGATTTTTACGTTAGTCAATTCAAAACTTTATTATCTTAAACGCTGGTTGCTAGTTTCTGTGCCGTTAGATAACTTTGACACCTGCTACCTTATGTCCGATGCCGCTAAGGCCTCCACGCCTCAGAATTGGTTTCACAATATGTTTTTGAACGGCAAACATCTTCTAAACTGGATGCTAATGACGCAGTTTCGGAACCTATGCGCCTTTGTAATTTATCCGATAAAATGAGTTGCTGAGTGCACACTAGTTTGGTATACTGTGCACCTTATTTTCATTTATTATGAACGATATCTGCCGCCCCTACCTCACAACATACACACGATTTATCGTTACTACTATAAACATTTTTGCAGAACAAAATTGAGTACAAGTGCAGTGGTTCCGATAACATAATGAAGGCTGGCATAAAACACGTTATATGATACAAATCAAACATAACAAGTTTGCGTTTTTTGCACTAAACCATTTCTTACCTGAACCGACTTCTTGGTATTGATTATTGATTGCTCCCATTCTCTCTCTCTCTCTCTCTCTCTCTCTCTCTCTCTCTCTCTCTATATATATATATATATATATATATATATGTGTGTGTGTGTGTGTGTGTGTGTGTGTGTGTGTGTGTGTGTGTGGAGAGAGATAGTAAGAAAGAATGAAAAAGAGAAAGACGGATTTGTCACGATTCTTACAGTCATCCGCTTCATTGCTCAGATGATATTGATCGTAGTGTGTTTATTTCTTCATGCCCACATCCGTTCATCCATTTCCATAAAGAAAAAAGACTTATGGTTGGTTCCTTTTTACATTTCCCACTATTTCATGTGGATACTCTGAACTTAGTGATGATAAATGTATCTGATTTTCAAATATTTGAAACACACATCAACGATTCTAACAGATTTATGTTAAAACCTTAGAAATACATAAGCAAAATGGCAATGTATGTGAATGGGTGCAATTAGGAATTTCCTTTTTTCTCAATGGTAACATACCGCATGCCTATTCTATGTTATTTGTGTTCTTTTTTAGTTGGTTATTCAATGTGGTGTTTGTTGAATCCACGTCCCATATAGTTTTATTTTATTCAGCAGTATTATCAGTTTAATATTATGATATGATTTTATTTTCATGTACCCTTCAGCCATGGTCTATGTCGTAGTAGTAGTAGTGGTAGTAGTAATATAGTTTCTTATATGTACTTCATTTCTAATGTTAATGTATCTTAGTCTATGTTAATATTGTCAACTTTAAATAAAAAGGGGTCTTACTAAGTTGTAAGCTCATCTCGCTCGCTCGAATTGTGCCCACATACAATAAGTTAAAAACAAATGCAATCCACGTTTAGAATGAATGCGCGTTTTTTTGCGGTATGTAAGTATATTTCTGTGAGTGTTTTAATGTCAGAACATAACGTGCAAATTTATATCTGTAATAACATTTAGTAAGCAATCTTTATTATATGCTCGTTTTTTTTTTCCGTTAACTTTACATTGTCAGAATCGTGCAATATTTCTCGATATTGCACCCTCGCTTTGAATTCATACTGAATGCACGCGAATAAAGGAACTACTTTCTATTGTAAACAAACAATTTTTTTCTGAATGAAATAAAGCAAATGTTTCATGGACTGCCACATATCAGCAGCTTTGGCACATTCCGCGCTAACTTTTTTGATACAATATTTCAGATTTAGGCTAGCTATAGACGCCAGACAGGGTCCCTACAATAACATGCAAGTTATAAGACATTAACTGTCTTCTTTAGCTGTTAATAAAAATGGCAAATATATACTTACAGTTTTACATCCTGAATTTCCTCAAAATGTACTTTCTTAGTTCTGCAAATCCGAATTACATGAGCCATGTCATGGGTTCTCAAGGTTGATTACACATTTTGAAATTGTACTGTAATTTCGAGTATATTCCAAGTGCAGTTACATCCTCCTTACTGCACTCAAAATGAAATAAACATTAAATTCCACAGCGTCTTTTCGATAATAGCAATTGAAAGACTTCATATTTTTCCCACATTATGATCTGAATCATTCAATGACAGAACAGAAACACGCACGCCTATGTCAACACACTTCAATACGATTAAATTGGCAGACGCTGCTGGAATCCGATGTAAGTTACTTCATGTAGATAAATCCAGACCATAATCACGAAACTGCGTCGAATCGACAAAAATACCAAAACGTATTCATTCCAGATAAAATGGAAAAGTTGTTGCAATGCGCATTCATTAACAATATTACTCTAAATTTCAATTTTAAGTAGACCAAACGCCATTTTCTTTCGAAACTTACGTCTAGCGCGAGACCAACTTCAAATCTGTCTGGGCGGAGTTACGTGCGCATTAATAATGTTGTTATGTAATGATGCAGCTACGCTTGTGTATTTAGTTTGGAATACGGCATACATTCAGTTACTTTGTTTCTTGTAGTGCATTTTTGTTCATATATTTAAGCCTTGGGTAGAATAAGAAAATGAGCATATAATAAAAGGGTTACTGCATTTGTATGGGAAAATATGTTTTGTCGGATGGATATATTGCACTCCCAAGGTCGTGCAGTATAGCCATCCGAAAAATTCGTTCATATTTTCCCATACAAATGCAGTAACCTATAAATATTGATTACTAAGGTTTTCTTGTACTTTTATTTTGATTGATTTATGCTTGTAAATATTATTTTGATATAAAATGGCAAAGAGCTGTGTATTTCGCGTCGATACGCAGTTTGTTTTAAGGCCATTTCTCCAACGATATTCAAAACTATGGAAGTATATTCTTATATTTACACTGACAGAATTGTCAACTTTAGAAATTAGTTTTAATTGTTTTTATCACCAGCAATAACTATCTAGATACGTGAAAACAATCAATTTATTTTTAATTGAACTCCATAAAACATTATTAAAACATTTTCAGTTTCAGCAAAGACATTTTCATTTGCTTCATAATTGATTCCTGAAAAGTTTATCATAAACGTTAGCCTTATGCTCTTCACATTACGCAGAGAGAGAGAGAGAGAGAGAGAGAGAGAGAGAGAGAGAGATGTTCTCAGAGTATTCCTAAGTAATACGTGTTCCCATCGAGAAAAAGAAATGGATTTTTCATTATATTGCAATGCCAGCCAGCGTTCAAAAACAAGCTGAATGAGTCTTTCCTTCCATCCGATAGTTTCCGTCCAAAGTTTCAGAAAAAAAGCGGCATTCGGATGGACCAGCTGTCACAACGATGTGTCATTCTCGAAGTGAAACATGACATTTATTTCACATCTGACTTCAATTGTGAAACGACTCATTTATCTTCCAGGGTGGTAGGAAACTATGGCTAATATTTTCATGTAACTCTTTTCATACTGTCTCTTTCTTTCCTTTTATCTTTCAATGTTCACTTGAAATGATAACCCTGACACAGAAGAGTTGCATAAACATAATCCATAGAAAAATGATTAATTTTTTCATTAGTCATACCGAAACATGTTTTTGTTTGTTTATTTATAACATATTTAGATAAGGACATCATGGTCATGCAAACAATTTAACCCGCAACTGAAACAAGCTGAAACAGAAGCGGATTAAAAGAAGGGCTGAGAATCACATTGTTGATCTTCAATCAATGTGGATGATGATTTGATTTTAAATAATAAGACACATTCAGATTAATTTCATACAACATACATTGTTCTCTGAAACAATAAGTAGAAATGAACGTTGTTTAAGCTTGAGAGAGGTATTATGCAAGGGTGGGTTGGTGTTAATTATATTTTGAAGATGTATGTATGTATGTATATATATATATATATATATATATATATATATATATATATATATATATATATATATAAACAACGTTTTACAGTGCAAGAGTGTAGATAAAACGAATAAGAGTTTTCACAGTGGATATAAATTAATAATGTTATTATATTACTCAGTTAATTTACTGATACAGTAGTACAAGAAATGTGAAGCTACGTAACACATTCTAGGTTATCCTAAATAATCCATAAGCCATTTTTACGGCCCATGCCCCTAAATGCGATATTACACTTCAGATCTGTGTTGGGTTACCCACAGTTTTTCAGCGCTTCCGCTTCATTGCGCTAACGCATGGATGTGCAACAGCTCATAGCCACTCTCGTCTTCTCGAAAATTTCAGGATAAAGTGAGGAAAAGTAGTTTAATCGATATTTAACAATTTATATAAAATATTTTTTATTAAAAAAAATCAAAGATAGTGTTTATTTTAAATATAAAAAATTATTTAAAATTTTCGATGATCTTAGTTCTTGTCACAAAGAGTTATTTGGTGCCATCAAACATTCCACAGAGCTAGTGAAATTATATGTTGTACTTCTTTGTTTGAAGCATCTGTGGAGTTGTAAACACTAACAAATATCTTGAATTAATCAAAGTGTCTTCCTTAACACCAGTCAGTCAGGTTCGCCACCAGACGTTGCATGACAACAATAACACCCACCCACACGCAACACACAAAATGTGAAACAGTTTGCGATGTTTGAAAAGTGTAATAGCAAGCTTTCTATGTAGAATGATAGTAGTTGTTGTAGTTACAGTAGCTGTAATAATAATAATAAGAAGAAGAATAATAATATACACCTCAACAGTATTGTATTTGTAAATCCATTTCTTCTTCGATCTCAATGTTTTCAGCATTATTTTTCCCGATCTGATGAAGAGGAGAGGTACCAGGAATACAAGACCGTCTAAAAATAGGTTAGCTGCCTTGCTTTTACGCGGATCTAACTGGTGCCAATTAATTAATGATGTGCCTCGTAGTGATAAGCTATAAACCTGGATGACGTCATTCTTACTCGGATTGTCAAGCAATGACGCCGATAATGTAGTGTCACGTTGTAACAGCTGATAGTTTGGATAACGTCATTCGTTTTTGACCTTGTCTGTTT
Organism: Megalonaias nervosa; assembly: GCA_016617855.1. Lineage (NCBI taxonomy): Eukaryota > Metazoa > Mollusca > Bivalvia > Unionida > Unionidae > Megalonaias > Megalonaias nervosa. The sequence continues at coordinate 30,688 of JAECUM010025778.1, read as the reverse complement.
GGGAATGATTGGTAAAAGACGTGTCTGTTTATGTCCAGAAGAGCACATCTTCATTCAGTGGGTTACGCATGAGTGATACATGACATAAAATGATACAAAACAACCTACATTTTGAATAATCCTGAATTTAATTGTTACGGCAAGCGTGAGCAAGATGAAAATACAGTATGAGAATTACAAAAAGTATGAACACAAACCTCATCTAAACAGAATCTTCAAGAATATCACTGAAACCGCATGGTATAATGGTTGAATAGCATCATATACTCTTGTAAGAAAAACACGATATTAGTAACAATAACATTTTTTAAATATTGGAAATTTAAAACAATAGCTTGGTAAGTTCTTTTTAAAATTTCTCTGGGGAAGTTTTCTAATGATCAATTAAAGATCCGGTCAAACTTCAGCACTAGTAAAAAGAAATACACAAATTCAAGATGTATTTCTATTCCAAATTTAATTCCTTCCATTTTATGACTTAAGCTTACACAATGGCTTAGTTTCAAAGAAATTGTTTGTTTGGAAGAGGGGCTTGAGGGTGTCAGGGGGCTTTTTGTATACCAATTGCAAAGAGATTTTGCAACAATTATTTTAATAAATATCCCCCAGCCTCACATTAAGACCGTGGTTTTGACACAAAATAAAACAAGCTACAGCTGATCACATTATAATTTCCCTGTGTCACAGGCTACCTGCGGATGCATTTTACTGTTTGAATCGATGAGCCTTATAGCTAACAGCATCGCAGTCAGATAAAGTCTATTTAAATACAGTAGCTGTTGTCAAAATATTTGTCTAACCTGCTGCAGAGTTACACTGTTCAGTGGAATTATGGTACTGGCTAAAATTTCTTACGTTTACAAATACTGCATATGAAAGTTATTATGTATGTGCTACAATACAATGATGAATTCTGTCACTTGTAACCATATAAGTGGTTAGTTATATGTGTATAACAAATAACATGTGCCGTAATACAAGCAAGGATTATTACTCATTTAGCTGTAAACGTGTGCCTTAATACAAGTAAGAATTATTACAAATTTAGCCATAAACGTGTGCCGTAATATAAGCAAGATTTATCATACATTTAGTCATAAACGTGTGCCAAATAGAAGGAAGAATTATTATACATTCAGCTACAGATGTGTGCCGTAATGCAAGCAAGAATTATCATACAGCCAAAGACGTGTGCCAAAATACAAGAAAGAGTTATCACTCATTTGGTCACAAACATCCTTATTTTATGACTGAAAGGCTTGTCCTTTTTGCTTGTAACTTTTGCAACTCAACGTGAAATGTCTTTTAATAATTATTTAACAGCGTCTAATTTTAGTTTTAATATAGAACTTGCAATATTTCATACACTTCTTTTCATCCAGGGACTGTGATATCTCCTAGTATATTTAGCAATTTTAAAGTATATTCTATAACAATCGTCAGAAGGTTTGCTATCATTTACACATAGTCATTACACTCAAAAGAGGTAAAAAAGATTAAAATCAAAGTTCTCCCCCCCCTCCATTAGCAGAATTTTCTACTCCTAGAGAAGCCAAATCACGAAATCTTGTGCGATTCAGACCGTCAATCATACATTGGGTCCAAACTTTTATACCGACGTTTATCGCTATTTCTAAAAACAAAAAAAAAATACTTTACATCGTTTACCTCCCACTTTCTTTACATACTGTCCACATAAATATTGGCTTTGCCATCGATTTTAGCCCCGCTCTTAGAAATAATCCCGACATAAATTAAATTACAATAATAATCCCGAATGTGTGAGAAGTCAGTACGTTGATGTGTTGACTATTTATGTGACAGTATAGAAACATTGTTTTACCTGCACTAAATATTATCAAATTCTACTCCTCGAGTTCTTGACTTGGGGAAAATATCGTAAAGATTGACGCAAAATCGAGTTGTGTCGGGAACTTTAAAGCAAAGAGAGACATAGATTTTAATTTTGAGTGAAAACTTAAGTTATTTAATTTAAATTGTTTAATTTGAGCAGAGATAACCATAATCAGGTAAATTTGAATGGGCAACTATATTTAAAAGAAAACTACTTGAAACGTGACTCTTCCGTAACTCTTCTCTTGTCGACAAAATTACAGTAGTTTGAGTTTTAGTTGTATTTCAATTATTTCAGTGCTGTTCGATTCTTTCTGACGTTGAGCTGATAGAAGGATAAATAAAATTAAAAGGAGGAACATTTCTTTTTATTTCTTAAGGAACTTGAAAAGAGACAAAATTAAAAGGAATACTAATTAACCTTGATGAGAGCGGTAAACTTAGAATACCTTATACTGCATCACTTTGTCGAGAACATAATTGACGCATAAAGAGGCAATTGTTCCTCTTCTTAAAGAAGCTTTCAAAATACCTTTGTTTGATCCATCAGTAAACTTTTGTGGCAACACTAATGATACATAAAAAAAGTTGTTTTGCATAACCACCCTATGCATTTTAAAACATTTTGGGTATATGTAATTTGTTTTTGAGGCATATTTACATGAAGGTTTCTTTGAATCCCTAGAACAACCGCATTTGTTTCAATTAAAGTACCAATACTGGTTAATCACGTCTTTGAACAAGTATTAAAGACGTTGAGGGATACAGAATTATTCGATCAGACACACGCAAAACACAAATCATCCACTGCTCGTACTCGTACTGTTCAATGTCTTTTCTTAAATATTTGGTCTCAGCATTTTTAAAATGTACATGGTTTCGGTGAAGTTGATATCATTGCAAGTTGTTTTAACGTTTGTGCCATGGACGAAAACTATCTTGAAATCTAACTGTCCTCTTTATTGAAACCTCCTTGCGATTCTGTTCAAATCTATCGACTATCTACTCCTAACTCAAAAATTTATTTTTCATCATAATTTGGTATGATTATCACAGCGTCATTTTTCATCTCTCTTTCGGCATTATATCTGTTCTGTTATTTCTTGATTTCATACTCGTGGATGTTAGCTTGGATACTCGGTAATCTTAATCTGCTGCTTGAAACCATTGAAGCCATTATTGCACAAGTACTTTTTATTAGCAAAATCGTGACCGATTGTGCATTCCTCAAAATGATATTTGTCTCCATCAAGCACATTTTAACACACCAAGCTGACGGCTTCTTACAGTGTGACATTCTAACTGGTTTTATGACTGTGTCTAAATTTTCGCACACATTCACATACGTTTATCTGGGGGTTTTTTTAATTCATGAGTGTTATTTATTTTAATCAAGTATATATGAAATAAATCTGTATAATTGTGGCAGTTAAATTTTAATAATTGATATAGGAGTTCTCTTTATAAGTTTGGCATAGAGCCAAATGCATAGAAGAAACATATATTATCCTTGTTTTGAACGTCTAGATTCACATTTATATATTTCACACATTTTTGGTAAATTTATTTACAATCTCTTCCTCGCATTGGTAGCTATCTACGTGCAGAGTTACATATTCTATCACTCCAAAAGCCCGGTTTGTGTCTTGATTTTTTACCTGACAAAATTTTGTGGCTAGCACTTCAGACAATCAAATACCTTTTCATTTCGTTTCTGTTTATGATATTTAACGTCTTTTTCTCGGATACCATTGCCTATCAATTGAAATGTCTTACGTTACTGATCCTGATGTGATGTCATGCGCCAGTTAATAACTCATGCCAAGCAACCTAATTTAAGGTTCATTTGTACTCACAGTTCACAATTTCTAAGAATCGATTGGAGAGGAGGTGAACATTTTCCTTGAAATCCTCACCCCAAGTTACGGTGTAAATCTTCCAGGGGAGGGGGAATGGTTGATGTACTAAGAATGTTACCTCCATAATGAAGGAATTGGGAAAGGATACAAATATACTATGATTTTTTTTGGGAGGGGGGACGAGCAAACTCCACTACAAACTAAAGACTACACCCTATTCCAAATTCATGCAACACCGTTTGTGCATTTTATTCGTTTTGTTTGGTTAGAACTAGTACACGTATAGTATAGTGTTTATGTTATGTGTATTTCTGTTGCTTCTAAGAAACATAATTGATCTAATTTGTTAGATCAAGCTATGGTTATGAGTTTAGCGCTGTTAAGCAACTTTTATCTGTACGACCAAATACCTGTTGGCTTTAAGCGCTCCGTGTTTCCTGAATTGTTTTATATAATATGTTTTTGAATGACGAATGTATTATTCACTTCATTTTAATAAACACTATACCAGAATCTATGCGCTTGTGGCAAGTTTTTCTGTAATCTATGCGGCTGTGTTTGTCTTATTTCTATACAGTCTGCGCATGATTTATATTAATTATTTATTTTCCCATCCGAAAAATGTTTGTATTAATACTAGCTAAAGGTCTGAACACAGGAGTAGCCCGGCGCACAGCATTACAATAGTACGATGATACCTAACATAAAGCATGTCATACGATGTAAAGCTTGAGCAGAATTATTTATTTTGGCACGAAAGGCAGGTTTATTTTAATGTACCGACAGGTAAATATGTACCTGTCTATCCTTTGGGCTGGATAAGCAGCCTCCCGTCCAATTATTTAAATCCTCTGAACTTAGCGATGATAAAAATTATCAAATTATCAAAGTATTTCTATTATATATATAAAAAAAAATTCTGAAAGATTTAGATGAAAAATTGAGAAATAAATATGTTAAAGATAGTGTATGACTACGAATGCAATGAGTCATTTCCTTTTTTTGTAAAGCATTTTGCATGCCTATTCTAAGTCAATGTTTTCTTTTGTTAACTTGGTTCTTAGATGTGTTTGTTGAATCCACGTCTTTCATAGTTTTATTTTATTAATCAGTATTATCATTTGAATAAGATTATGATATGACTTGTTATAAAGCAACCTATTGCCACTCTCTCCGCAGTAGTAGCAGTAGCAGTAGTAGCAGTAGCAGTAGTTCATTATATTAACCTATTGAATAGTAGTAGTAGAAGTTCATTATATTAACGTATTGAATAGTAGTAGCAGTAGTTCATTATATTAACCTATTGAATAGTAGTAGCAGTAGTTCGTTATATTAATCAATTGAGCGATATTAATATATCGTTGATAACGTTATTACTGTAGTGTTATTGTTAGGTTGTAAAAAGTTCTCGCTGTAGCGGTCTAACCCACTGTACAGACATTCTGAAGCAAATCAAAAGTATTTCTTTTTTAAGAAAAACAATCTATTTTTAGAATGAGTGTATTTTTGTCGCGTTATATCAGGTATATTTTTCTTAATGCTTTTGTGTAGGAAAACAATAAAAATGTTTATATCTCTAGTCAAATGTAGGCAGCAATTATGATTTATTGCTATAATTTGTATTTATTTATTTATTTATTTATTTATTTATTTATTTATTTATTTATTTTGTGAAACATTGTTTAGAGATCATATGGCAAAGACGTCTGTAATCTGCACGCATACACATTTGTCGTCATCGCTTTTCTCTAAACATATTCAAACCTGACGAGTATTTTCTTATGTTTGCATTGAAGGACTGAAACAAAATAGGTCACAGGACTTTTAATCACTTGTTGTAACTTTCTTCATACAGTAAAAAAAAATCAGTTTTCTTAAAGTGACCCACGTCAAATATAATGCAAAGAATTGCAATTTGAGTAGCACAAAATGTGCGCAACCTTGTCGCTGTTGTTGTTTTGGCGATCATTTTGAGATTCATGAAATGTGCGTAACTGTGTCGCTACCGTCCTTTTGAAAATCAGTTTGATGTACATGTGTCGTTCTTATCCTTTTGGAGATCATTTTCATAACTCGCGACTCAGAACATAATTTAATAACATTGCTATTTTTTGTATTGTTGTTTCTTCTCCATCTTCTTCTTCTTTTTATTATTATTATTATCATTATTATTATTATTATTATTATTATTATTATTATTATTATTATTATTACATTTTATGGAAAGTGATATAATTAAGGAAAAAGACTTATTGTATCTGAAAAATGAATCAACATCTGTTTTTCTAAAATGAAAAGAACATGTTATTTGTATTAAATTGTAAACAATCGTATTAGAGCATAGACAGCGTCAGAAACTATTATACATCTGTGAGAAGTATGTTACTGTCTTCTAAAGGTATGTTAACTGTCCTGATTGTATAATGTGTATGTTAACTGTTCTGATTGTATGATGCGTCTGATTTGTGCCATGACGTAATTCTCAGCCAAATTTTCAAGCAATGACGCCTATAATAAAGTGCCCGTTGTGACAGCTGGTACTCTAAATGACGCCGTTCTCATCAGACCCTTTACTATTTGGGATATATATATATATATATATATATATATATATATATATATATATATATATATATATATATATATATATATATATATATATATCTGTGTGTGTGTGTGTGTGTGTGTGTCCACATCGAAAGTTCTTTTCATTAATCAATGACAAATTCGCGACATTTGATATAAGAAGATACAAAATACAAAGAATAGAACACAGTGAATCATTTTATATTTAGTTTTGGACTGTAAGTTTATATTTTTGTATCGTATAAAGGCAAGAAAGCATAAGTAAATTTGAAACACATTATTATTATGGAACAACAGAAAGTCTAAAAACTCATGTCAACAGAATGTGATTTATAACGTCATTGAAACCTCAAGGTAGTGCAGATAAATATAAGGTTAAAATCTCATAAAATTACAGTACGATTACAGCAAGTTTGGAAATATAAAACATTAGCTTGGAAATTATTTTGGAAATTTCTAACGTTTTTTCATGCGGTTATGAAGATCCTGTCGGAAATCATCAACAGCACAAAGCGAACACCTAAATTCAAGTTTTAATCCCTAACATTGTATGACTGAAGTGTACACGACGGTGTGGTTTCCTCAAAGTTAATTTTTACAGATTTATCGCAAGGAAATTTCGTAAAAGGCTTAGAATGAAACATCCTCCAGCCTTAATACGCGTTAATACAGAGGTTTTGCCAGGAATAAACATTCTCCAGGTTCAAAGGTTTTGCCAGGAATAAACATTCTCCAGGCTCAAAGGTTTTGCCAGGAATAAACATTCTCCAGGCTCAAAGGTTTTGCCACGAGAAAAACAGCCTCTATACTCACATTAACACTGAGGTTTTGCCACGAATTAAAACACGCCGCACAGTGCTCATGTACTGAACCGGTTAAGTTTGGTAAGTTCTCCTTCCGGTCACAGACTGTATTTTACAGTTGATAAGTATTTGTTAGCTATTTTAATCCGGGAACCTTTGAACCATTGCGCTCAAGTCTGTCCACATGGCGTCGACGTTATGAAATTGTTTGCTTAATTTGTGGTAGAGTGTAAGTTTGTTGGCAGAGTCATGATGAGATTAGCTGAGATTTTTCACCTTGACAAATTTTGCAAATGAAAGTTAGTACGTATATAGTGCCACGACCTTTAATATTTTACCTTGCCGCTAATCTTTACAAGCAAGAGTTATCGCACATTTAGTCCATAAACGTTTTTATCTTGCAGCTAAATAACGAGGCTCATTAAAAAGTAATTTTCGAAAACAATTCAAAATTGTATCCTTATATAGTTATTTTACGGTGTGTAAATTTTCATTTCTCTCGTTTTATTGTAATATCATTTCATTTCGTTCATGAACTATGAAAATGCATAGTGTTTTGTCACAATTACTAAAGTATGTTCTCTGCCAATAGTAAAAACCATTGGTATCATGCATAGATAGTTACTACACAAAATCAAAATAAGAAATCTCATTCTACCTACTTAGCAAACGTTTCAACTAATTCAGAAACCAAACCACAAAAGCTTGTACGATTCTATTTTCTCTAGGAAATTTAAAAATAATATGAATAAATTTACTAAAGTTTGCAACGTTCATCAAGTAAATATGATTTGTCCAAAAATATTCTGTAGGGTTTAAAAGAAGAAAAAACAATTACAACATATACTGTCGAAAAATCTGTGAGACATATCACACAATAAAAAAAGCAGTAGAAACCGGTAGTAGAGAACAGGAACCAAAGACTGGGCGTCTACCGATTCAGAACAATCAAGCACATGGGGTCGGTCAGTGTCCCTCGCCGGATACAGTTGAGTCTTGCAATTTCTTTGAAGACATCGTCTGAAAAGACAAAATTTTATACATGAAGTCAGTGAATTATATTAAAATTAAATCAAACGCTAAAGCATGTGATACATCTATTCTTCTTGACTCACTTAAAGTTTAGTTACAACGGACATATTTTCTGATACGTCCTGTTGTTTCATTGTATATTACAACTTCAACCACTTATAATGCTCTATCAGAAACTTCAGTTATGTACAGATGTAGCTCTTGCCACTGAACACCCGACTGTCAAATTGAAGACTCATTTGATCAAGCCATTTTGCAACTTCTATCGACATGTCCATTTCTTTATTTTAATCTTTCTGCCGAATTATTTTGTATTTGGGTCTACTACAGATGATGAATAATGACATCAGTAACATTGCTCAGAGATGACAGATTGTTCGGCATTGACTCAAAAGAACGCTTTAACGATTTATTATTTTATTAATATGTGTTTAATCGTTGTTTGCCTTAATGAGGTCATTATACTTTGGTGAGAGGAATACCTTTTTGGCTTTTACTCATTAGGTTCAGCAATCAACATTTCTTAGAATATTAACGATTGCTATCTTTATAACTTCAACGCCAAGATCTTCCGCAGCCTTTTTAAAATCTGACTGTGTATCTGCCTAAGATATTTATTTGAAAGGCAAAGTTTCAATATATTTCGAAATGTGGAACAATTTGCGGCATCATAGACCAATACTAGTGCTATATACAGAGGTTTTGCCGGGAAATAAATATTCTCCGACCTCAAAGGTTTTGCCACGAAACCAACAGCTTCCAACCTCACACTAATACCGAGGTTGTGCCACGAAGTAAAACACGCCTCACATTAATACCGAGGTTGTGCCACGAAGTAAAACACGCCTCACATTAATACCGAGATTTTCTCTGTATTAGGAAACAAATGCCGGACATTCGATATTAAGAAAAAAATATTACACCGAGAATTATTAATGAATAGAAAAGATTTAGGTTTTAGTGCAATGTCTTAGCAACGTAGCATATCATTTCTGAAAGTCATTGCTATATGCTATTATTAGATCAAGATATCAGTGTAACAAGTCTTAATATATTATGATAATACACAGGTCATGTAGGCGTTCAGAACCAACTTTTTCAGAAATGGGTGTCAAGTAATGGAATTTGATTAAACATGCCTTTAAATGGCAATTATTCACTTTATTTGGATCCTCATACATTCATATTCCTTTCGAAGGTTATTATTGATATGCCCTGAGAAGTACTTAGGCAAAATCAATTGTAAATTATGTGGACATTTTTGGACCAGGTCAACCTCAAAGTATGATCCACTATAAACCGGATTGAATGTTGCGCGCTGTGCTATTACAATGAATGCAGCACGCGTTGTAAACAAATTCAAACTACCATGGTATTTGTTACTATAGTCTCGACGTCCTCTTTTTTTACCCAGTTTAGTACCTAGCTACCTTTATAAAAGTCCACAGTGGTCATTAATTTCATCTGGATGTTGTATGATGACATACAAGGTGCAGATCATTCAACATTCATGATTGAATATTACTTTGGTTAAACTATTTTAGTATTAAATGTTTTAACAGCAAATAAAATTTTATTTTATTAAATGCGCCTCCATGACCTGTATGATTTTAATTATAGCAAGTAAACGATGCTGGGAGCTTTCAGATTTAATACAAATACAGTATTATGTGATCATCGTCATGATCTAAAACTGCATATGATCAAAATCCTTCAAGAAATGTAATCAAACATTATTTCTACCATTGTAGATATAAATCATGGCGAATTTCTGGTCTGCGACGTAGAAAGCATATAAATCAGAAGCATATTTTAGAGGTAGACATGACATGTGAGATCCTGTCACACATCTGGCATACTAGATGTGAAGCCTGTCTGGAACGGGATGAAACCGGAATATTCTGGTTCAAAGTTGCCATCATTTGCATATTTCCCTATACATATATTAGATTTCAGTGCAGACGAGAATACATCCACACTAACAAAAATAGAAAACGAGAGGTGGAATATGGATTTGGAGTGATTAATAGTATCGTGCAAAGTATTGAACGAAAAATGCAGTGTAATTACGTAGAGTAGCGGTAACAATAATGTATTCCACCAAGCTTTTAGAAAAATCACGGTGAAGACTACTTTTACTGCAAAGTAAATTGTATATTTTATTGAAATTTTATGTTTTGATATACCCAGATTTAGCTTTTGTATCCAGACTTTTATTACAACCATTCACTTCAGAATATGAATTATAACTTGCCTGTGTTTGAATCCAATAGACGGTTAACACAGCAGTGGAAGAAACGAAAACAACAAGAACAAATTTAAAACTATGTCTTCCGGCTAAAGTTTTTCAAATATTGGAGGATGCCTGCGGTTTGCGTCATTGCATAGCTGGTCTATATATTTACGTCTTAAATCTTCCAAAGGAGCTTAATTTCTCCAAAATCCTAGTTCCCACCGATCGCATTCAGAGGCAAGGACTCCCTTCAGTGTGCAAGCACACAATTCTCGTTAAATGTTGTACCTTCCATCTTCAAGTGATAGCGAGACTCATTAAATGTTGTACCTCACAAGTCCTATCTTCAATGGGATAGGATTTTGTTGCTTAAATATTTAACGTGTGAAGTCCTTGCTTTACGGTGCTATCTCCTACTTCTCCGCATTCTTGCGCAAAAACTTATCCATTGAGGATCTCTGAGTCACATCTTGTTTGTCATTAGTTTCGATCAATAATCCCTATTATCCGTTGGCCCTCCGTAACTCTTGTGTAAGTTAGTCGATGAGGTAAGAAATCATATTAGATTAATAGGACGGAAAAACATGCACACATATAGATATATGGATACAATGAATGCTGAAAGATATAGTTGATAACGATATATAGATATGTTGATTTAGAAACAAATAAATAAATGTTTTCATACTAGCCGTCTTGTATTCCAATGTAGTCTTAGTTCCTTGCATGTTGGCAACGTTGTTAGGACCTCTATCAGACATATTTAGGTCTATAGCCAGCAGTTGCCTGCGGCCAAGTGATCTTCTAGGATCTTGAGGAGTCCGTGTGGTCATATCATAACCAGGCCCGCCAAAATAATTCGTGGAAGTAGGATAATCCGGGAACATGTTGAAGTTTGCGGTGGTCGACGGTATATTAACACTAGTACCTGTCAAGTCTGTTGGATAAACCAAAGGGGTGGTGGTGGTAGTTGCAGTGGAACTCAGAGTACAGTTAAAAGCCAAAGATATGATCAAAACCAGAAACCGTTCCATTTTGATAGCGTTGTCTCTGATGAAAATCCCAGAAGTCAGCCAGGGTTTTTTTTTTCAGAAGAGGAAATGTCAAGTTCTCGTAGGACAGTTAAATATATAGTTTTGTTTAAATACACGAAAATTAATGTCTGCAATTTTTAATGACACATGACAGTACAGTCACCTCCACCGCCTGCCCTACATAAAGTGCATAAAATATTCAAGTATCTCTGCGATTGCAAGAATAATTATATAACCATGTCTTGTCGTGTGGTGTCATGTCGTGTTGTGCAGTGTCGTCACGTGACATAGCACAAATCTGGTCAACATTATATATATGGTCTTCAAAGCTCATACTCTTTAATACCATCTCTCTGCCAAATTGCAGGTTTGACCAATGGGTCATATACACATTAGTTCACCGTCTCCACGCATTATTAAACGAATACACTGACTGGATCCTGCCTAACTTCTCTAATCACAGATTAATATCTAGTCAAAAAGACAACTTAATGAACCAGATTTACAGCTTAGTGGTAGTGGTATTATCCTTCCAAAGGGAGGTAATACAAGGTGAGGCTTAAACATCATATCTCAGAGGAAGCCAGATGAATATGAGACTTTCGTCAGAAAACTAGCTCATCTCAGAATCAGTCAATTGGATTATTAATTTTGCACATATATATTTTGGCACTTATAGTTACATGATGGCATAATAGCTACAAGTGATTTAAAATCGGAATAATGTGAAATATATTACTCAAATCAGAGAAATATGAAAATAAAGAAACCAATTACTCGAGTCTGCCACAATCGGCATATTTGCTAAATTTTGGGGTATTTGAGTCATTAATATTTTCAGCTTTTGGGTGGGGTGGAGGTTCTTAGTAAACCTGCATTTTGTTCTTTGCAATGGCTGAATATACTCCAATATATTTTCTTCTGGCATATTTTGGGGATAAATAGTCACTACTCTATTACATGTCCATTACATCCCATTTGTTAGTGTCTATGTAAAGTTTAATGTTTTCCCTGTGTTTGCAAACTTAATATCATTTTGAAATTTCTATATATATAGCACATTTTTACTTCATTTACAGACAACTTACTGATCTACGAGATTAAATATGTACGTGTTACATCTTTTCAGATGTGGCCTGGTATTCAGAACAAGGCGGAAGAGTTAGATTAGCTTGAATGCTACCCGGCAGTCAATTTGTGATATCAAGACCTTATTTAGGTACGTCAATCGTACCTGGCAAAAGTCGCTAAGTTCATACTACAACACTGGTATATAGCACCTCAAAGATATAGCTTAAGTCTTCATGAGAGAGATCAGCACAACTTCTCAGTAAAACAGAGCCTCCTGTTACGTATATTTAATGTATATTTATACTGATCAACTTTGCTGTCTAAAATTTGAAAGTTTGCTATTTTACATTTGAACGAAAATTTGATTTAAATGTTTGCAAGCTTTTTAAATTTTACTTTCTATTGAAACTACCGTTATCAATGTTTTTCGTTTTCAAACATGATAGAAATTACGTTCTGCTTTAAAGTCATTTAATTAAGGAAGAGGTGGCACATTTAGTTTTGCTGTCACATTTAGTCCAAAAACTGGATCTTGATGAATACAAACAGTACACACATTCTGACAGCTGCCAAACTCCTTGTTTGGTATGAAAATCAATAAGATTTTGTGAGTAAAGCTGAAATATGTATGGCATGCAAAATAAGAGTTTCGCTAAAATTGGCTATAAATAAATTGTTCTTGTATATTTCGCCATAATGAACGGTTTATTGCCCTTTGGGAGGGGGAAGATTTGAAGATTTATTCTCCCGCGGTAAATCATGTTTCACTCAGGCTTAGCCCTTGTAGAATATGACTTGCGTTGTCTAGACAGTGTCATCCACATCATAGCCACACCATTTTTCCTCAAAGTTAGAGTCACAGAAAGGGAAAAAGTAAGTGACCTCTATCCATGTACGGGTATAAAACAATGAAGCTATTTTAGTTATACTTAAGACTTGCATATATTCTAAATTGACAGCGACTCACGTATTCAGTTATAACCCCTGTCTCAAGGCAAAGATCACAACAAGGGTAATGCAAGTGAGTGGCCTGTTTGCTGATCCATTCGTACATCCATTTTAATGAAACTTTGCCCAAATCCACACAATCAACGAAGGGTAAAGTCCTGAGTTCAATAGTCAAAATCATTAGTAGGATATTGGCTAAGAAACGGATGTATCGTATGCCGTTTGCGGTGCTTATTTTTGGGGTAGGTGGGTCTTTAAAAACAGCACCAGTTTTAGTAAGAGTAAATAAATCTAAGATCCTTCTATTTTCTTTCGTTCTTGTTATGTTAATATTTGTGTTTTAGTAAGCCTGTGATATCATTGGTGTGTTGCTAAAAATAAAACAGTAATATATTGACACATTTAATTCTGCGTTGTAAATTTTACAACAGTTTCTTTTTTTTAACCTTACTTTCTTATGCTTTTATCTTTCAGGGTCGACAATATATTTTTGTTTGTCCTCTCTATTTAAATATCTGACCGTCTGAATGTATTTAATGGAACCAAGAACTGGGTCAAAACCGAGTACTTTGAAGACGAAGAATTGATGCAAAATCTTGCAAGTCTCCATAATCTATCTTATATCAATCTTTGAAAGGCTATGGGAAAAGAGTTTTGAGGGGTTTTGCATGAGATTGCCTTTAATAAATTTATCCGAAAGGTTACAAAATCGATCCACCAAGGGATGAAAGACATCTTTGTAAACTTCAACGACATAAACGAAATTAGTGTCTGAAGATTTTATTTCTGCTATTCCGTCTGCGATTCCTTGAAATAGGTGGAGAATCTAATGGATCGGTTACTATGATCCACATGATTTGCATTATGCCTTAAGTTTCTTCTTTATCATTTGAAAGTAGGCCCTTTCATAAAGGTATGATATTATCCGCCCAGTTCGTTTCTGCATGTAAGTCACACATTGCATGGGGGAGTTATACATTGTCCAATTGCTTCTCCGGACCAATGGATCGGTACAAATTATGTTTAATAGATCAAATATTGCCTTCTGATGAAGGGCCTCGTGGCATGCTATATAAGGTCCAAAGCACCATGTAATATTTGTGCCAGTAAGCCCGCAGCACCATTCAATATTTGTGCCATTAAACCCGCAGCACCATTCAGTATTTGTGCCACTAAGTCAACATCACCATACAATATCTGTGCACAAAGCCCTCAGAACCATTCAATATTTGTGCCACTAACCCCACAACATCATGCAATATTTGTGCCACAAAGCCCACAGCACAATTCAATATTTGTGCCACAAAGCCTAAAAGCACCATGCAATATTTGTGCCAATAAGCCCGCAGCACAGTTCAATGTTTTGTGCCACTAACCCAACAGCACCATGCAATATTTGTTCCACAAAGCCATCAGCACCATTCAATATTTGTGGCGCTAAACCAACAGAGCACCATGCAATATTTATGACACTTAGCCCGCAGCACCATACCATATATGTGCCGCAAAGCCAACATCACCATGCAATATTTGTGACACTAAGCCAACAGCACTATGCAATATTTGTGCCACTAAGCCGTCAGCACCATGCAACATTTGTTTCAGTAAGCCCTCAGCACTATACATTATTGGTGCCACAAAGCCCTCAGCACCGTGAAGTATTTCTTAAAATAGTATTTTGATGTGGTTATGTGCTTTGTTTTACAGTGTTAATATCGGACTAGTCAGTTTAACGGTACATCCATTGCACCTCCTTGTAAGAAAAACATGGTCCATTTTGATATGCCAAACGTGCATAATAAAATAGGTCAGAGACAAATTTGTACATCCTCTTTCAGAATGTAATATCAGTAGTGAATTTCGTAATCTACCAGCTGACATGTGAGAATGACAGTCAGACTAGGACCACCCGAAATCTCAACCATTACCACCAAGCTTAGAGTTACTTCGTCAGCAGTTTGTGTTAATTGTATCAAAAGTTACAGTGCGTGCTCAGATATTCATGCAAATTTAAATCTGGGCATCATATTTTTTTTTTGGGGGGGGGGAGGGGGACATCATTGAATCCATATGTGTCACACTACCATCGCTGAGTTTTACATGAAGTCATCATACAATCTGAAATTTTACCACAGCTTTAAGAAAAAGAATTCAACCAGTCTGACTTGTTGATTTGATGGTACTACTTATGCTCTACATGTACATGACACACTAATGTAATGCAATTAGTGATTGTCCCTATTTCAATTCATGAAATTAACAGGTTATGCTATTTCAGAAGATATTATAATGTTTCCGTCTCTTGATCAAAATAAAACTATTACTGCTCTTCCGCCATATTGGTTCTTATACGTACTTCCCTATACAATTATTCAGCAAGATTTAATCCTCATGAGAACTCATCGTATAAAAGCTGAATAAATTTTTAGTTAAAAACAGATTAATTTTGGAATTTGATTGTTTTGTCTTTTTTTCTGTAAGAAGAATTTTAGTACTGAACTTTAAATGTAATGATTTCATTAGTTCTTCTTTCTAAATTAATTTAACCACGACCACTCTTGTTGCGTTCTTTTCTGATGTACATTGTCTACCAAGATGTTCATATACAGATTAGATTCAGAAAGGAACAAATCTTTTAAAGAATATCCTTCCATCAGACATCAAAACGCAACATTGAGATTAACAATTTTGGGTAATTTTATGACATTTTGTAATTAGACGATCTCTCATAATATGAACTATTTTTAAAGGTCTAATGTAAAAGAATTGTCTCAGAAGATCTATTTTTTACACGTCATAATTTTTACTTGAACCCATAAACCTCATCTCTAATAGTGGACTGATACCTTAAGAGACACTGAGATCTGCCATGTGAAGTTAGCTTTGGGTCCATTGTTGCTCAATATGATTCAAACAAAAAGCCGACTCTTTAACTTGTTTTCCCTTGTTTATTGTATACTACTGTAAAACAAATCTGCTTCATAAAGATATTTCTCAGTGCAAAGTTATTAGAGCACAGTTTATAAATGTAGATTGTTTCTTCGCTGAAAGACTTAAAGCAAGTTGATTTTCAATAATGCTTCGTGTATAGTTTAGATCTTTTTCTTTTCTTCACTATAACATAATATCAACGGCTTATAACTCGGTCCATTTTTCCACATTAAGACGACACAAAAACAAATGTTCCTACATTATATTTAATCGCTTTAATCACGATTTGCTCCTATGTTTTAGCATTCAACAAAGTACATGAGGTAGTTGATATATCTACATGCTTAGTTTCTTCTCTTTCAATTCATGTATTGCATCGTAATGACAAAAATATTACCATTCAGCGATTTGCTTACATTTGCTGTATTTTGTTCCTTTATTTTTAAGATTATTTTCTTGTTCTCTCATAATTGTACGTTGCTGTTCTTTAAGGATAAAAATACTGCTTCTTTCCATTGTCCCCTATTGTACAAGGCTCCCTCCTAATAGTTCATTGGTCAAAACAGTTGTACTCTTTTTGGTCAATGATTAGTTGTTCTTTAGTGCTTTGTGACAGGGGCGTGATTTTCGTAATTCATATGCTCGTTATATTTTGGGCTGTAGCAAACTAGATACAAAAATAACTATCACTACAGAACCCGTAATGCTGCAGGTATTTTAAACAAATCGAGCTAAATACTGTCTGAAAAGATTGTTAACCATTTTTCCTTCAGCAATTTATCGAACAAGTTATCTGGTTGTCGATCATTTTCAAAACTCAGCTAATGTCTCCGTATATTTTATTACCTCCTTAAGAAAGAACTGAGATGATGGTAATCATTGTCAAGTTATCGTTTTCTTTTTTCCTTTTATAACTTCAAAGTGTTGGCACGGAGTTTTGTGGTTTTCATGGTTCTTTCATGTCTAACTAATAATCCTGGATATTGTCCTTCTATATATCCAAAGCTTTAGTTGCTTTATGCACATATAACCAGCTTATTTACATTATTTAATTCTTTCCACAATACCCTCATTTTGCTGTTAAATAAATATCTTTCCCGTGCACAATTCAACATAGTCATGGGAACAAACTTTAAATCATTTCTTGATAATGAGATAGAACATCGCTCTATTGGAAGCATTTGGAACGCGAATGAAGAAAATAAAAGGTGCATGCCATAAACTATTTAATAGAATGAAAGAGAAACCGATTTCATGTATTTCAATACATATTTTAGAATGATATATCTTTAAATATAGATGTCAAACGTACTAGTAATATAAGTGCCACAACAAGGGCAACGCGTTTATAAAGACCACTACTACATTTAATTCATTACAGTTATGTGGGTGTTAGATATGTAGTTATTGTTGAAATGTGACTTACTTCCATTTAACATCAATGCTGTCTGTAGGAAATTGTTGCCACCAGCACCAGCACCAGAACTGGCACCTGCGCTTGCGCCAAAGCCGCCGACGCCTAGAAAACCGTCGAAAATACCCTGTCCTTGCGTATGCTCAGACCAGATGGTGATAATCAGGCACACGATCAATACATAAATCTTCATGTTGATGTAGATGTATTTTTTGTAAGCCTACAGTAATTGTAGATACGAATTTATTCTGACTGGAACTGATGAACCTACAACTAAAAATGTAAGTGTGCTTGATATGCAAGTGGTCTACTTACGGTTTTTCTAAACCACTAAACCTGCACCGGAAGGTCTGTGGTTTGTTAAATTCATGAATTATATATCTACATACATTAAGCTAATTAAATATTGTCACGTGACAAGTTTTTAATTGTTAGTCTTCATTGCGTTTGCTATCTTTGTACAATTTATTAAGATTCCGTCTGGCAACTTGTCCACGGCGAACATGGGCACGACAGTGTTTACAATTTTCATGACTCCGCATTTGCATTAAAGTGCACGTTTGTGCCACATCTGTCACTTGTGTCATTTTCTATAAAAGGAACATTTTAGAGTATACGGCACATGACAATATTTCTAAATAGAAAGACACCAAATATACATGTAGACTTTAAAAACAGACAAATTAAAGTTATTCTTGCCAAAATAATTAAACCTTTTAAAATCAAGAAAGGTACTTTGAATATTCCTTCAGTTTCGATTCTGCATCTTCAACATTGAAAGCATTATAAAAACACCATAGGGGCTTCAATAAAAAAAAAATAAAGAAAATAAAGCCACCTAGTAGAAAGTTGTATATAAAATTTAAGAATAGCTACACTCTTTAGTTGTTTTTATAAATAGATAATACCGCAAATGTGAAATAAATTCTTAGTGGTAGAAGAACTCGCTCAAGTCCAAAGTAAAACAACGCAAGTGGGGTGTGTTCAGAGACTTAGAACCGAATCGAACTGGAGGTCACAAGTTCAGTAATTTTCAAATTGACAACCAGGACATGAGCACTGAAAACTGATCGTATCACGCAACTACTTCTCTCCAAACCTGGATGTGACGATTATAAGACAAAACAAAGACTTTTCAAACAATAATTCTCATATACACAAGAAAATTCGATCATCTAATAAAGTATATGACTACCAGCCAAGACGAGACCATCAAAGAGGTTTCGACGCAGGTAAACAGTACCTTTACGATCAACCTCAAAGTCATTAACAAAAACTTGACTCATTTGCAGAGGAGCAAATACTAACAAGTGCCAAATAAAATCCGTAAGAACACCCCGACAATCCTTAGCACGTGCACCTCCTATGATGTACAACTGACAATGACATCCGAAAATACAAGAAGAGCCAAGTAGAATTATAGTCACAGATTCGAGTGTAACAAACATGTGTTTACCACCAAACTCAACGCATAATCAATAACCATGTACTGTTACAAATACACGATAATCACCAAGAACTGAACGAAACAAAAACAACTTTATTCATGTAAAATAGTGTCAGGCCTCTCTCAGGTGGACATATCCAAAAATGCAAATGGCATTTAAGGTGGCGTATCGTATTTATATTAAATATGTCAGGCTATCTTTCTTTGGTCTTCTTTTGTGCCTCCATGTGTATATAATTCACGCAGATAAGACGTACACTGGGCATTGAAAGAGATGATACAGTCAATAGATACGGAAACATTTTTCAAATCACAGAACGTCTATGTCAAACAATGTCAAAAAGAAAAACCATGCAATGAAAATTCAACAATTGTTATTAATGAAAGGTTGAGATATACTGAAAATTAGTAAGAATGTGTGTATATATATATATATATATATATATATATATATATATATATATATATATATATATATATATATACACTATATATATAGAAGAGAGAGAGAGAGAGAGAGATTATATGTATAATATGTACGCTGCAATTATTGACATACCACGAGATGTAAAACTTTTTCATTAGAAGGAAACGATGCTTGCCGAGTTTCCTTGTAATGAAGCATTTATACAAAGAGTGGTATGTCAAAGATACATATATGTTATATGTTATTTATATCACATACAATCACACATATTTGCATTTCCGGCTGAGCTAAGATGGACTACAAGCAACTATGTTTTGATGGAGCTAATGCACACTTCACATCATTGCCCAGTGTGTCCGTTACGAAATGTAGTTATTTACCAGGCTCTGATTTCATTGAATTTACTCTATGTTGACGAGGTTTTCAATTCGCTAAGATCATATATTATTTTGGGAGGTTTTGAAAAGAACGGTGGTAATTTGGAGATACATAACTTTGTATTATTTGCAATTGTTGCTGCTTCAATGTGGCGACAAATTTCTATGCCAGTGTTCCCTGTTACATTTGGTGTCGCCGACAGGATTCCACGCATGCACGTTCAACTAGATAGGGAGGATGCTATTAAGTTGAAGTTGCACCTTGAAACATAGGGTCATGTCGGTATTGGTGTAAGTTGCTTGGAGTTCAAAGTTACTTTTCATAGTCAAAAGTTCAATAAGACACTCGGGTGGGGGTTGGGGGAGTCCAAAGTAATTATATGGTCAAAAGTGTTTGTGGGAACAAATGGTAACAGTGTTACAAGTGGCTGATATCAATCGGGCGGGAACTTAGAAACAGCGTTAGAGTTGAACTTAATACGTGCAACTCTGGGTAGATATGAAAAATTCTATGTTAAAATTATAGGATAAAAAATATTTATAGGGTCCATTATGTTTATTAGGGTAGACGACTCAAAGTTTGTCCACATCTTGTCATGAGAACAGGTGAATCCATAGGAGAGCCACTAGTATTTATAGTCTAAGGTTGGATCGAAACAGATTGTCATGTTTCACCAATCCAAAGGAGCGTAACAAAATTCAGGCAGAGCAAAGAGTCTCTCTTCTAATCAGAAGAGAGCACCGCATGACGTAACATGCAGTATATAGGTGCGATAGCGTCCATCTGCAGTGAATCGATGCGACATAGTTTAAGCATGGCGGAAACAAAGAAGACAATGTATTGGATTGCGCCTGCGTGGGATGCGAGGAGTGATGGCATGGCAGCTGCTAAAACAACCACAGCCATACTTCCAGAAGAGAATGATTTTAATTGGGATTTATTCGATTTTTTCCTCTTCGCAAGAATTTGTACAGGTACCACTACCGTCACCACTTTCTTCTTTCTTGCCTCGGGTAGATGATTTTAGACAGAGGCTGAAAGAAGAATTAGAGAATTTTGCTACAGCAGAAAGAAGCAGGACAAGCCTTTGTCATTCAACAACAACAGTAAGAAGAGATAAAAAGAAAACTAGAAGAAAACAAGAGAAATTGGGAAGGAGAGAAGAACGACGGTGAAAGTCAAACGTTGACTGTGCTACTAGACATTTTGGCAAAGTTAAAGTATCTGATGCAAATGCATCAGATTTTAACTCGACCCAAGAGAAAAAGGCCTTCCCGAAGCAAACATTCCAGCCCGGTTATGAGTACTTCTTCGTTGACTACCCCTGAGTTACTAGCATCAGTAGCGATTACCTCCAAATCATCCACAGTATCAGGCAAAGAAGTTGGACTTGGATGCGGCAAGGGTATAAGGATATTAAACTCATCGTGTCAAGTCCAATAGTTTATTTAAAAAAACGAACACCCAAAGGTAGTTTTTATGGCCACTGCCCTCTCTCGAAACAAGATACTACGCAAAGATTGCCAAATCAAGTAAAACCTAAACCCCTTTTTCCATTGAGATCTGTATGATGTACGTGTGTGAGTGCGTGCATGTTTTTGTATCATAGTCTATAGAAAAATCAACACCAAATTACACTACGTTTTCTTTCTAGTATATTCCCTCGTTTGAAAATCACAATGAACATTTCATATCTAATTATTGTGGTCCATTTCTCTTCCCTTTTCACTCACTGTCTCTCCTTTTCAATTTATTCGCTCCCACAGGTTCATCCTCTGTTCTTCTCTTCCTATTTCTGTTCTTGCATTTCTTGATGGGGATGGGTTCTTCGCCTTCAGAAGTCTGACACATGGCATATGACTTATCGCCTCACACACGAGAGGATGTGTTGGCTCAGATCCATGCCAGTGATTTCGAAGACGACTTAAGCGAGCCTAAATCCACTAAAGGAGCACGAACCTCTGGTGTTTGGAGGCCTTGATTTTCCAGAGGGAACATACATTTACGTCTACCATCACGAAGAATATTTCGATGCCATTACCAGTATCACCGGATTCCTTGGATATAATTATTATTGTGAGAAATGTGACGAAGTGTTTTGCAGTCGAGACCAGCACGTTCGTTGCTAAGAGAGATGACAGGGTTTGTTTAGCCTCTAAACACTGCCTTCCAGATCGAAAAAAACGAATCCATTCCTCAGCTAATCAGCGAACGTTTGTCAGCTCTACGTGTTACCAACGTCATCTTATGACACAAGGTTCACAGCGGAAAGGTACATTCCAACTCCTAAGACTGTGCTCTGCTTGCGGAGATCTCATACGCGATAACAACTACTTTACAAAGGTTTGTCCAGGGATAAAACGATGTCATATTTGTCACCAAAATTTGAACTTGGAACATGATTATTACATTCAAAAATGCAAATCTAAACAGGAGGATTAAAAGAAGAAACAGAATTACATCTTTTTTCACATTACTGATTTCTGCATGGCTCATCAAGCTTGCGAGAAGTGCATCCAAGAACCTTTCTTCATTGTCACCATTGTAGAAAGATTCCAGGAGGATGCTAAAAAATATCGATGACCTAACACTTTTCCTAAATTCGCCCGATTGATCTTAAACTCTATCGACTACACGTGGAGGCAAGAAGACACTGAACGTTCGGAGACTGCCATCGTTTTGCCACGGTGTTGGCTCGCAATTTCTCGGGATACGATCGACAATGTCTTCTGAAATACTATTTAGAACAAGGCACCGAATGCATTAAAGTACTCACTTACATGCAAGAACAAGTACAGTTTAAAGAATCTATGAGTTATTTCGTAATGACTTTGCGTCCAATGCCTAAAACATTTGGATTCACAAAAATGAATAAAAGGGTGTTTTCCACACCTAGTCAATACCGGAACCAATCAACACACAGTCTTTCCGCAATTGTCTGACGCACACAATAATGACCCCGACAATATACGCACCGAACAACGATGAGATTTCCACGCTTGATACCGTTTCACTCTTCAGACCCCTTCGACTCGTAGAAATAAATGTCAAAGTATTGTCGATCCGATGAAGACATTTTACGGCGTTGTAGCGGAAAATTTATACAACTGTTTATTGAGCATGGAGGGATCGGTCTTTTGAAGGAGGTCTTTACCAGTGTTAAAGCGTGCTCCTTGGTTCACAGCTACCGATTCATGTCCGAGAACACCCTAGCCATCATCCACCCTCAAACTTCTGAGTTCATCAATCATCCATACTCGACCAGGGCTGTGCTCAGGTTACATTTTTTGTGCTAGAAGGACAAATGGATACAACATGCCAGAAACGGAGGAAGTGAAAAGACCATTGAAAAATATTCTGTCGATTGCTGGCACGTAGAAGACCCCAAGATCATCTACGAATTTACTGATGCTTATTTCTCGGATGCCCTACCTATTATCCTCAACGAATTCTTAGACCGCACCTTGGAAAAACTGTACGAGAAAACTTACCAAAGGCGCCTGAGGTTAGTGCAAGAAGGACACCTAGCGGTTGAAATGTGGAAGTACGACTACGACCTATGTTTGAAAAACATTCCTGAGTTTAAACACATCGTGGAAAGTTACACCATGATGGACTCTCTAGACCCACGCAAGAGTTTATTTGGAGGACGAACGAATACGACATGCTTGCTGTACCACGCGGACGAGAACAAAGGAAAAAACTCAAATACCTGGAAGTGTGTTTGCTGTATCATTGGGTGTGTAAATATTGTCAAGTTTCAGCAGGGCACTCACAAATATTGACGGAAGACATCGATATGAATAGCATTCGTCAATAGGAGGGCTTGATCAAATGCAAAGTCTTGCCTCCCTCCCACCCACCATCCCGTCTTACCTTACCATTGCCAAGGAAGCTGATGTTTCCTTTCTGTCATACCTGTGCCGAGACTTTTAACCAAGACCTACTTTGTCATCACAACCAGGAAGAATGTACTTGGACAGGAATGTGGTTCAGCGTGCAATTGTTCGCGCTTTGGAACTGGGATACCAGGTATTAGATGATTACGAAATTTACCACTTTACCAACACAGAAAAGTATCAAAACAACGACGACGTCCAAAAAGGCATTTTCTCAGTCTACGTCATTGAAACTCAAACAATACGTCAGCAGCTATATTCCTGGTGTGCAATTTCCGAAGACCCAAACAAATTCAAAGACGATTACCGTTCCAATGAAGTCATCACTTTAGACAACGTCAAAAAATCAAACGAAGGAAGACGTTCTTTTGCCAAAGTCAGTTTGAACTACTTGTGGGGGAAAATGGACAACGTCCGTGTTTACCCAAGGCGGAGTACTTGGCAGATATCTGTCGCTAACACGACATGATTCATGACAAAAGAAAATCTATGAACACGTAGACGTCGTAGGCAAAGATTTGATCCTAGCGAATTACGAAGAAGAACCAGAGTTTGAACTGGCCGACGAATTTGTAAATGTCATCATTGCTGCCTACGCAACAGCCCACGCTCACTTAAAATTGTACAAAGCCGTATACCTGTTAGGAGATCGCGTCCTGTACTTTGACACAGACAGCTGCAACAGCATCAATCGCCCTGATCTTCTTTACCCAAACATCAAAAGAGACTGTTGAGGGGCATGGACGAACGATTCTCCCTAAAACAAGATTCTGAGTTTTGCTAGCGGTGGTCTTAAAAATTACACCTACAAATCCGGAGACAAACGAGAAGGATTGACTCTGAATTATCGAATGAGTCAACGAATCATCTTTGGCGTGCTGAAAGAAGCTTTGCAGTCCGGAGATACTCAACACTTTACATTGACCACGGACGAGCCGCACAAAATTGAACTGTTACCAAGTCACGAAATCACCAGTAATCCTTTGGAAAAAAATGTATTAACTTGTCTTCCAGAAGTGAGTGCAATTTCCTAATCACTTCCCTTTTCCGTAGGAGCACGATGATATCGCTATATAAATGGGAAGACTTCCAAGACCGACGCTTCATTACGAAGAGAGAAGCAGAGCTAGAAAAAAGACGAATCATTCCATACAGCACGGATACAGCGAGGAACTGAATTCCTACGAGGAACTCGAGTGTGATGTTGTGCTTTACGATTGCATCCATGCCGTAATCTGAGTTATCGTTTAATCAACACAGCATGACAGGTTCTCTAACACTACCATAGAAAGTGATGTTGTGCATCCTTCTCACCTGTTTACTGGCTTTCACGGTCAACGTGATGCCGTGTATATACCACCCTACGGTTCGCATCCATGTCTGTGCAAAGAATTCGGAATGTCACCACCACCTAAACGAAGAATATACGTTACTTGTGGCTCTGCCGGGCTACTGCCACTTTGAAAGTCGATTCAAAACGTTCAGGAGGAAATGACTTAAATATCTGAATGGATCTAAACCCAAAACAATTGACCATAGCTGGATTTATTTGTTTGAGAGAAGGATATAATGTCGAGTGATTCGCTTTTGGTATGTAACTTCACGAGTCGGAGCAGAAAGATTCAGTTTACCTAGAACATGTTCGATGGTTTCCGCACTGTCACCATCTTCCTTTGGTGGAACCCAGGAAGTAATCTCATCTTCATTGATACTTTGTATGAGAATCATTCGTGGTTTTCGCCTGGAGTCGAGAGAACGCGTTTACAGTGGTTTTGTTAAGATACAACTGAAATGCAAAGAACAATTGCATCCTTTACAACAAAGCTGTTTTATCCATCGGTACTTGAATGCTATAAGAGGATTGATTCTGTTGAAAGTGTTCCAGTGGATAAACATTGATCAGCTACCCGAGAATCATAAGGCTTTGCATGCTACTACTTTTGCTTGCATTGTGACAATACTATACAGAATTCCAAAGGAAGAGATAGAGATCTACAAAACACTTGTACAAGAATTAGCATCGCTTCAAGAGGAAACTTCTGTGTAACGTGTAGTGTGTGAGTAAGTGACTAAAACATTCCGGTTTGCCACTGGAGTAAAAGAGATCCAGTACAAAAAGTACATGTACTAACTCCAAAAGAAAGATGTTGTTATGAATGACTAGTCTCCTTAAAGAGCTGAGAGAATGGCTTTACAAAGAGTTTGTCAAAATAAGGCTTACAAGCAAACGCAAATTCACTCATCCATTTTTAAGCTATTGTTATTTCTAAAACAACTATTCGAGGACTGGTAATGGGAAGATATTTTTTCCGTCACAGTTATCAACGATGGTATTGGCCACGGCCCTGCGACGACGAGCAGAAAAAAAGTTGATACTTTGAGGAAACTATTTCTATCACCAATAGAAACGAGATATAAACATTTACCATGCCATGACTTTATCAACAGTGTTCCAACAGATTTGGTGGACAGAAGTCAATTACAGTATTCAGGCCTTGGAGGATTACCAAACGTTTTTACAATATTTCTTCTCATTGAAGTTTGGAAGACTACGTTTCTGGGATTTCGTTTACCAGAAGATTTCTTGTGGACTATTTAAGAACAGTTGCTGCAAAGGCATCATGAGAACTGCACCTTTAAATGTGACCAAAAAAATCGTGACGCTTTATCGACATTGGATGCTTATGTGTGTGTAGTTTGTGACCTACACTACAACTGGAAAAATGCACGTGACTGGAAAAATGTTGGCTTCGATGCTCGGACGCAAGAAGTGGCACTCAGTGCCAAATATTGGTATTAATGATTCGAGAAAGAAATCGAACTTTCATCGTAATGCCAGTATCATTTACATTACCCAAACTTTGTTTCAACAAAATATAGCCCATCGTACCATCAATCTCAATGCCCATTACATGGTTTTGTTTAAAAGCCTCGGAGATAAATCTCAAGTGCAAGTGTTAGCCAAACAATTAGGAACTCCTTGGCTGACTTATCCGTACGACGATGCCACTCAAACACCTCACGCCTATTTACTCTTCGATTTAAAACTCACTAACCCCGATTATTTGCAATTTCGTACCCATCTGTTCCACAACTGATGCAAAGAAGGACGGTCGCTAATTTTCACGTCCCCGACACTTCTTCTCTGTCTCACAATTGACAACATGACTTCCTTTCTATTGCTTCGAATAGCAAAATATATTCGCCTCCTGTACGGCATCATTCGCGGACAAAATTCACAAATGCGTGTCTGTGTGTTAGAATAACGTCTCATAGAAGTCTTAGGATACTTTACGGTGACAGCAC
Source organism: Megalonaias nervosa (assembly GCA_016617855.1). NCBI lineage: Eukaryota > Metazoa > Mollusca > Bivalvia > Unionida > Unionidae > Megalonaias > Megalonaias nervosa. The sequence continues at coordinate 3,466 of JAECUM010025778.1, read as the reverse complement.
GTCAATTACATAATGTGGTCTTGTCACAACTGCTAATCCGAGAATCGATTCTCAAACCGAAAAAAAAAAATCATTTTAAAACCTGGATGTATCCGTTCTCTAGAAGGTGTCATCATTCGTTCCTTCTTAAAATGGGATCCTAATACCCCAGCAGCCACAACCCAGAGAAATAAATTCCTCCCCCAAAGAGGTCCAAAGAAAAAGAGTCGGACGGCCAGGTCACATTCACAGAAAAAAAAGTCCCAAGAAGAAACAGCTTCTACCAAAAGGAGAGGCACTACTGAACGAATACGACTGCTCTTCCCAGTGTACGTCATTCGGTGACCATATCTCGAACTTCTTCGACTTCGCCGTTGCTCGGGATACCGGCCAAACCCGATTTAACACTCGCCTTTCCCAATTTGATGAAAAAATGGAAACATGTTTCTAAAGGAGTTTCTCCAGTGGCGAAACGCACTTCTTCTTTAGCGGCAGCGGCGGCCGCTAAAAAGGTACACTCCCGCAAGATTAAAATCCAAGAGAGACCAGGAATCTTACAAAGTGTACTGGATTTATCCAAAAGAGAACTGTCACGATTTAGTCCGTTGCAAACCGCTCAACGTCGAGTGATGCCCATGATGAAGATAATACGAGGTATCGACAATCAGTGTAGATGAATTCCAGTTTCAAAAACATGTGTCAGGCAATTCGCTTCAGATTTCTTACTCCAGAAAGAAAAAAGATGTCACCCCCATACGTGCACACCGTCACTCTCCTGCCAAGAATGGAAAAACAAAGTAACCACCTCCTCATTTGGCCAAACATTAAGACGTGTTGTAGGCACTGACGAAAGTCCATCCACCCATGAGAAAAAAAAACTCATTCAAACAGCCCTTAAAGAAAGTATCGATATCGAGTGTAAATGCTGTTAAATGTCTTAAAAAAGAGCGGAGCCTTTTTCCAAGCACTAAACAGAACTCTTAGGAAAACATCGGAACGTTCTTTGCCAAATGGTCAAAAAGAAAATATCCATCAGTCAAAAGAAACATATGTTGGTGCAACGCGGAGGAATTCTGCCTATGCTGATAGGAATCTTGTTCAAAGGAGTGGCGGTTCTTTTTGAAATGAATTATTTGACAAGTTTTAGCAAGCATCAAGAAATAAAGTGAAGGAAGAAGATAAAAAGGACCCCTTTTCTAGAAAGACCTCATATACCTAAAAATCTAAAGGAAGGGCGACAGCTAACTTTAGTGTCGTACAAACGATGAATGAAATTCCATTGTTGGCAAAAAGAACGGAACGCCATTTGCCTCCCAGTCCTAATCTGACCAAGATCTCACAGTTAGAACAAGAACTGCAATCGCTGATGGATCGCACCGATTTGTCAGAAACGGCAAAATCGCAACGGTACTATCAGATCTTACAGCGTATTTAGCTCTTTCGCCAGAAAGCTTTACACGAAACAGCTAAACCGACTCTAAAAGGTTAAAAGGCCATGATGTAAAGACAATCACCTACGCCCCCAGTGGCCAAGACAGACGCAGCCACACCTATGCCAGAGTAAAATGTCAAGACAAAAGTAATCTCTTCCACCACCGCCACCTCCCACGGCTAAAATTCCTGTGTCACGTAGGACACATCAAGCAGTTTCGAAGCCCCACAAAACCAAGAGTAGCATCAGTAAACAGTGAATAACCTATTGAAGAGAGTCCTGATGGAGAACCTTTAAGCCCGCAACTACTACAATCCTGTCCATCCCACTGGTTACGAAGGAGTTCAAAAATGGTATAGTGCTCCCAAAACCCAACTGAAAAGTGAACGTTTACCCCAGGTACAACAATGGTTACAAGGACAAAAAACGTACACACTGCATAAATCCATTCGACTAAATTTTCCAGAAGTCGAACCAAAGTGGAGGCATCGATCATCAATCACAAGCCGATTTAGACGATGTCTCTCATTTGGCCATCTGCAATCGTGGCTACAAATATGTTTTGTGTCATCGACGTGTTTTCCAAATTTTCCTTGGTCGTATCTTTGATTCAAAAACGAGCTACTAGTTAAAGCAAGCATTAAAACTAGTGTTGAAACAAAGCGATTGTCACCCTCTCCGATGGCAAACAGACAGAGCCACCAAGTTTCTGAACCAAGCTCTCCAAGAAAGAACTGAAGAATAGACATCTATATTGTTCACCACCGAGAATCCCGAAAGCAAAGCCAGCATCGTGGAATGTTTTGAACGCCCATTAAATGAACGCATATGGAAATATTTTACGCATCCAGTAATACTCAAGTACACTGACGTCTTACGGCGTCTGGTCAAAGCTTCCAATCAATCTTTCCTTCGGAACATCAGATGCACCCCCGAATAAGTGACCCCCAAAACGAAGTGCCCGTGTTTGAAAGTTTGTTTGGAACGTCCATTACTGCCTCCAAGAAACGTCGACTGTTAAAGACTGGAGATTGGGTGCGCATTGGAAAAACAATACGCACCTTCGACAAAGGTTATTTACCGAACTGGACCACCGAATTGTTTCGTGTCACTGGACGAGTGCGTGGCCGTCATCCTCCCGTCTATAAATAGGAAGACACGGATGGCGAAGTATTAAAAGGAACTTTCGAGTTGCCCGATTTACAACAAGTGACCAAAAAAGACATCGAAAGTATTCTCGATGGAATAACCCGCAAAGTAGCCAAACACCGATTGGAAGAAGCGAAAGTGCGCTTGAAAGAATATCTCCCGAGTTTCGATCCTTGGATCGACGCTTCGCAAATTATCAACTACAAAAAGAAGTGACCATCATTCCGTTCAACACAGTAGCAGCGAGGACTCCTTTTCAGAGTTCTTCTCTTCAAGATCTACAAAAACAACTCTAGTTGTGCCTAAAACGCAAGTCGTCTTTTTCTGCCACATCTTTGTGGTGTATTGAATTATTTGGCAGCTCCATCGCCAATTTGAGTTTGCAAGTGTAAACCATTTTCCTCAGCAGTTACATCGGTTACCTTCTTCCCAATCCTTCTCTGAAATATTCCAGTAACAACAGGAGCCTTGAGGCCAAAGCACTCACCCCGAGAACAGCATCAACAGTCCTCTTTTGGAACATTTCGAAACTCCTTGACATCGCGTAATTCATCCGACAGAAGAACCATCGAATTATGAATGTGTTGATTCAAACTGGAAAAGACCTTTTGGCTGTTGTATGTTGTTTTTATTGGCACTGCATTAATATATGCTCGTTCACCTCTCTCAATACACAGCTGCCTGTCGTAAATCTGAACTCCGTTAAAAGGGCAAATATATGTATTTGTATGTGATATAAATAAAATATATGTACAGTATGTATGCTGTATCAATGATATACCACTCGTTGTATAAATTTCTCATTAAAAGGAAACTCAGCAAGGTTTGTTTCCTTTTAATGAAAAATTTATACATCTCGTGGTATATCATTGATGCAGCGAACATATATATATATATATATATATA
>JAECUM010025775.1:0-45634 GCA_016617855.1 Megalonaias nervosa | reverse complement strand
CCCCGGTATATTACCCCTCTGCCATTACCCCCCCCCCGCCATTACCCCATTAATAAATTAATTAAAATAAGTTTAAAAATTATTGTAAATTTTATTTTGAACTGCAATTTCAATCACACAAAATACCATAAAATAATGTTATGTTGATAATATTACATTTGAATGTTATGTGCGATCCCTCGCAAGTATTCAAAGTGCTCTCTATTACCAAAGTCATTCACAATGTTCATAATCCGAGCATTGCAGTCACGATACTTCTTTCGAGTTGGTTCCTCTGGATGTCCTCCAAGTCGCTGAGAAATTGTCACGTTCAGGAATGAGTGCTCTCTTTGAAGGATTGTCAAAAAGCGCCAAATGTTTGGATGGTCAGCAGTAATGGCAGCTTGCATTTTTCGATGCCAACCTTCAACGCTGTTGTTAGTACGAGGTAATTCGTTTTGCCTTTATCTGCATGAATAGACTTCGATAGGTTTCAGTAGTTTTATTTGGGAGCAAGCAGTAGAGGCAAGAAATGACATCACCACTGATGAGTGCATGGACCGTATATAATTGAAAGAAGAGCTCGGGCACAATAGCAAAAGTTCCATCCATGAACCAATTAGGAGATTGTGCTAATAACGACGACGTTTTGTCAGTCCCGAAGATTAAAATTCTGTTTATATCTCCTACACCGCTATCAAATAACAAGAAATTTTCGCCATTAGGAAGTTTTTTTGTAATCATCTGGCAATTCAACGGTTGCTCGATTAGTTGGAAGAGGCTGTGGAGCATGAATAGCTTGTCGCTGTCGACGAATCTGACGACGAAGATGTTGTATAGGAACCATTTGTACTGATGCTCCTTCACTTAGATTCTGCATTTCCCGGCCAAGAATCTGTTGAGGTGTCTCTTCTGTTTCCACTGCTCTTCTTGTAATGTTTTGTCTAACTTGCAGAACTTCACATCGAGCTGAATCTGGTGCATGTGTGTGTTCATGCAGAGATCGAACTACAAGATCATTTTTAACTTTGATCTTCGCTTTACATTCAGATACTCCGTTTACATTTCCTCGTCGCTTTTCACATTCGTAACTGATTACACCTGCCGCTAAATCTTTCTGCTTTACATAGATATAACCGTTGTGCATAATTTTCTGTTTTCCACGTATACTCTGAACTTTCTCCATCGTAAAACTATTTTTATGGTGATATTAAGTTTTTCGGAAGGTATATATAGGGTTTATATTTCTATACTTTTCTGGGGCATGCACGTACAAACCATTTCTGCTCGAATTCACTGATGTGAAACCAGTGCATTATGTACATTGAGCACAGATTCAATTACTAAAATCGTTTTTATTGATTTGAAGCCCATACTCTTATCTGATTGTGTTTGTGTACTGTGTACACTAGAATCTCATTGAGGTAAAGCCAACACAATAGCAATAATTAACAATAAAATTCTTATTTACTTTAGTTCGATTGATTGAGCACAGGATAAAATAATTTTGAGGTGAAACCAATTCGAGGGGAAGATCTTCGTCGTCGCTCTTTGTTGTCGCTATAGATTGTTTTTGTGTACTGTGTACACTAGAATCTCATTGAGGTAAAGCCAACACAATAGCAATAATTAATGGCAGGGGGGTGATGGCAGGGGGGTAATATACCGGGGGGTTAAATGATGGGGGAGGGGGTATTGGCAGGGGGGTAATTGACGGGGGGGGGGGGTAATGTCCTAGACCCGTTTCTGAGTTCAGAATCTGTGAACTATGATCAGTTTGTACGGCCTAATGAAGATATTTATCGTACAGAATATCTCGATGACGAAATGAAAAATCTTGCGCTGAAATACACGGACGCCGATGAAATCAGCGTTGATGGCAGTGATGAAATCACTGTCGAACAATTACTCAGTAATTGTTTTACCGTTTCGTCAGTTGCTGCAAATGCTGCTCAGAAGGAAAATTCATGGAAACCAACACTATTGGAATTTCTTGATGATATCCAACGCATTTGTATCGAATACGGACACGGCGGATTATGGAATACTAAATACGATTATAAAGATGTTATATCGGTTGATATGGTTGCATGTTATCCTGGAAGTTTTCTTGGATACGGAGAATGTTCTATTTCAAAACATTTGGACATCCAACACACGAGATGACCAGAGTTGCGACAAAAGGACCTTTACCAGATTTTCACCTGCCCGGATTTGCCTGTATGGAATCATTCGAGTTAGCACGGAATCTCCATCCGGTTGTTTATGTTTGGTTTGGGAGTCATTTTGCAGAAAAATGTTGGGTTCCAATAGTTTTAGTTAGATATATGATTCACACGGGAATTTTGGTTGTCATCGACATTCAGTGAGCAATTATATCATATCGTCCACAGAAACAAGTTTGGTTACCACAGCAGAAGAAATACTCTGATGATGAAAATCCTGATATAACTGATTATGAAAATAAACTCGCAAAGGATCTCGGCAGAAAAATAATTGGTAAATTTACCCAAGGTGGACCGTATGATCACAAACGACATTGTTGTAGACTAGTCATCGATGATGCTGAACTCGATTGTATAATTACCGATTCAACTGAAAGAAACATTGTTATAAGCCGAGAAAACGCTTATTTATCTGATGGAACTAAGTTAGGTACAATCGTGAGCTACACTGATGGTGAATCACCGCAATTTACTCATTTAAGATCTTCGATGCTTGCGTATGTTTTGATAAATTAATTATCGATGATAAATAGATTTTCTGATACCGCGGTTAGAGTCGCAACAGATTCATTTTATATCAATAAAAAATACACAAAATCAATGAAACAGCTAAAAATTTCCAATGACATTGATTGGGGATCGTGGAGAATAAAACGAGAACAAATTCTTGATTATTCTGTATCAGCCGAATACAGGCCAGAGGAAATATTTTATAAAAATAATCATTTACCTGAATTATCATCGGCTCCATCTGTGTTTGATCCTGTAACCCATCACAAGACTGTTTATCTCAACGGGTGCGGTGGTTCTGGCAAAAAAGCACGTGCGATTGAATTATTTCAATGATTAAATAAATCCGCCGATATGATTGTTTTGACACCCACACACAGACTTGCACGAGAAATGAACGAACGTGGAGTTAATTCGTGTACATATCACAGTTTCTTTCGATGGAAGGGAGATACGTGGACTCCTGAGCGAATGGGTGAGAGACATATTCCTAAGATTATTATTACGGTACGGTATCGTTGGAGGTATAAAAATATTGCTCGATTGGTTGTTAACGCGAAATACTGCGATTATCATGTGTGGTGATCATGGTCAACCACAACCTTTTGTTGGATCATCTCCACACGAATGGCTGAAAAAGTTCGTAGATTATTATGAGGAGATAACTGATGATCATAGAGCTATTGATGAAGCACTGAACAAATTTAAAAGATTGATCAGACTGCAGCTAGATAGAATTCATTGCAAGACAAAATGCGTGAAATAATTTCAGAAACTCCGATGAATGATCTTCGACGTACGGTAAGGAAGGAGAAGGTGGCGAAGGTGCTGTTACCAAAACAAATTCTTGTGAAGAAGAGAGAAAATCCACTAAATCCCAACTGAAATCGTTTTCTTCTGAAGTAGGACCGTGCTTGCTTTGGTAGCCGCTGCTATGCCATCACTTCTCGTCTCCACGGCCGGTGCAACCCAATTCATCGTCTTTCTAGTTTCTGTCAGGTTCTAACTCTAATGCATTGATTTACTGTGTACAGACGCTAGCGCATCTATACAGGGAATGTGACGTCAAAGGTAGCTCTCTTTGGATTGGAAGACAGATTCCACACTGTGACTGGATTTTGTAACGCGTGTTAGGATTGGTGAACGAACTCAATCCGTTTCAATCCACTCTTCCACTATAAATAACCGCGGTTCACCACATTCCCTTCACCTGTTCTCGTCACAAGATGTGGGCTAACGTACAATCGTCTACCCTCATATCATCGATGCTGTTCAACCTGGACTATTCCATGTATGTCAAATCATCATGGGCTATCACCCAGATGACTGATACAGCCCTTTGGAAATGAAGGATCTATGTGGAGAGACCAGGCTGTCTGAAGAGAGTCTTAATCTACGGTCCAGAGGTCAGACGAAGTTTGAGGAAGAGAGAAGATCCCTGCAATGACCTCTATGTTAACTGAATGGTGATAACAAAAAAAAATACCAAAGGCCCTTTTCAGGGCCACTCAATTGCCTCGAAAAGATATCTATTCTCTCTTGCCCTATTTGTGTATTCGTTTGTCTATGTCTATGTGTGTGTATGTATATCTCTGTTGCATTTGTCCCTACCTAGAGTAGCGCGTATTCAGATCAGCCCCTTGCAACATTGTTGCCAGTGTTCCGCCCGATTGAGGTCAGCCACTTGCAACATTGTTGCTAGTGTCTAGTACCGTGACGTCACCCCGTTCAATTCCTACTGAGTCTACAGTCCCAATCTGTTAAATTCCCATTTGAGGCTTAGTGCAAACAACCAAATTTAACATGGAAGTCTACATGAGGCTATAAATCTTGAGGCTATATTCCAAACCCTCAAATTTAACATAAGAGGTCTACATGACGCTCTGTCATCCCCGTACACTATTTATGATTGACCCAGATGATATCAAACTGTTACCACAGTGGAAGACAATATATACTGGAACTATGAAGGGTGGTGCATCTTGGCATTCAAAGAGAGACAATTCGCTACGCTCTTTTATCATCCGTAGCTGCCTGCGTGGAGATTTTCTCTTTCACACAAATATGCACGAATCTGCTTAACCAATCACTGCGAGTGTGAGTATAATCTTCTTTCCATTGTAATCCAACATCATCTTTGATGCTGTCTGAATGAACCATCCAAGTTTATCTGTCGAACACAATCAATAAAACAGGTACTTTCATTTATGTGTTGCAGATTATTACATTGTTTTGTTGATGACGTATTTATGCTGTTGAGAACTCATTAAAAACAAGCAAAGCTCCGTGGTTTCCATTAAGCAAGGCAAACTGCACATAACACAATGCTATCAGATTTAACATAGTCTTTATCAGGTCACAGTTGTTATTTCATCTGAATTACCAAGTTCAGTTGAATTATGTATGTTGTATATAGTAAACGGTAAGTGTTCTAGCTGATGTACATCCGTGTGATTATCTATGAACTCGGTTATAATGCAATTCCATATAATTGTTTTTTTAGTATAACAGTTTTCTCATTGAACCAGGTTTATTTCTTGTGTACTCTTAAGTAAAATATCTATAGTGTTTGTACCAAAACACTTTAGAAGTTTCTGGCGCACGTAATGCACTCGTCAGTTTCATATAGTTCTAGGTGATTTCTGGCAACATTGGTTGGACCCTGTGGTTCTGGCCCTACTCAGCGTCTGACAGGTCCTGGGTGGTTATTTATGGATTATTTAGCAGGCTGGAATGAATACTGTAAAAACAATCATTCTTTGTCTTACGCTCTATTATAATGCAGTTAGTTAATGCAGATCACATTTTCATGTGAACAAAGTTTCATAAGCTGTAAAGTTAGTTGGTTGGTTAGTTGTTATGGGTTTAACACCTTTATCAACATATGATAGGCTATACAAGGCGGCCAGTATATTTGCTGGAGGAAGAACCAAGAAAAACCTCAGAAAGAGCCACAGACCCACGCAAAGTTACTAGCAAGCTTTCTCACTTACCCATGTTGGTCGAGCTCGAGACTCGAACCCATGCAGACAGAGGTGAGATGTCTGTGATCTATAAAGGCGAACACTGTAGACCACTAGGCACACCTGAGGCATCAGCGTACAGGGCCGGAACAGATCAAGTGCTGGGGTAGCATGTGGGTTCAAAATTTCAAAAGGACCCTGACTTTCCTCGAAAGGGCACCAAAACAAAAGTCTGTGTCTATTTACTAAAAGTGTGCATAATACCCAATAAACGATGGTCAAATTTCAAGTGACAAGTGACTGTACGTTTGTGTGTGTGTGTACCTTTTTGTAAGCAAGGGGTTAGGTTCTGGAAACCCAGACCCACCCATGCCCTCCATCCAGCCCTGGCTTAAAATTAAATAAAACAATGTCATACATGTTATGTTAACAGAATAATATTATAATCCATATTTGTATTCTGCACAGCATACTGAGTATTGTCGAATAGATGTGTGAAAAATTCAATACTTCATTTGGAATTTGGTATGTCGTTTGAATATAAGTATTTAGTACAACTGTAGACCAGTTGTAAAAAGTATTTGTTTTACTCTAAATTGCATACCAGATGAAAATCTGATGTGCATGTGGGTCAGTGTTTATTTTGTAGGTTGATGGCCTTTTCAGCACATGACAGACTAGATGTCATGACTGAATATTTTTTTAGCAGTGATGTTTTTTATTCTTGTAATTCAAATACATATTGTTTCAACAAAGATTAAGTTCCTATACAATAACTGTAACATCCTTTGCATTGCATAAGCATACATAAGTTTTCTTCCTATATTGTAACTTAGTGAATTCAGCACGGATTTGAGAGAGTTGCTTCATCATCAAATTCCTTTCACCTTACTGTATCAGTTAAGTACATATATTTCATGGATGACCATAAACCTCAAGAACAGAAGGTATCAGAAGGCTGCAAACTCCAAAGTCAGATGGAAACTTAAAATGTGCACAGAAAGGTGAGAGGAGTGCCACAGGGATATCCTTTTTTTTTCTTGGTTTTTTTTTGGGGGGAGGCACTAAGTTACGCTCTCCAAATCATGCATCACTAGAGCTATGCCAGCTAGCTCTTTTTTCTGACAGACTTTATGATGAGAGTTGACCTTTCTTACAGTTGATCCCGCACCTCTATCTCTCTCTCTGCGTTCCCCGTTGATGTGAGACAATAACGACATCACTAGGGGTGACACCTCCAGAAAGGAGGATTCAACTCTCTCACCTTCATATCAACGTAAGCTTGCCCACCATTAAACGAGTTATGACAATGAGAACTCTCTAACAGCATGTTAAGAGTACCAGCCAAATTCCACCCTAAAAAAAGAACTGGGAAAAATTTTTTTTCCTAAAATATACATGGTGGTCAGTGTATTTGGGTGACGTAAAATACAGATAAAACCAAGTTTCCACTGGAAACTACTGACAACCTTTCTCATGCAGCCACTGAGTCGAGAATTGAGCCTGTGTGGACAGAGGTGAGATGTGAGGATTTGTAAAGGTGAGCGCCTTAGACCATTTGGATCGCCAGGTCGATCAGAATAGATATAAATATATATAGTCTGATCCACACACACACACACACACACGAGACAACAAATAGTTTGCAAACTAATTTTTTTTAAAAACAAAGCTAAGCGCTCTCAATGAGATTTTGTTAGTGAGAAAATAACAAAACAAGACATAATAAATACATAGGAAAACGTTGAATTTACAAATCTTGTATATGATTATTTACCAAAGTATTATTTAAAAACTGTAATATGTGAACAAGCTAGTGCCAGTAGATAAATATACCAGAACCAATTCTTTTTCATCCTGAACACTTATATTATCAATTGTTTCAGAGTTGCGTGCCCTTTTTAATGCATTACCTCAGTAATTAAGTCACAACAAAATGATGCAACGTCAGATCTTAAGTTTCACTTATTATTTTCTTAAATAAATATTCTCTAATAAATTTGTTTTATATCAGTACAAAGAAATTTCTAAATCATCCATGCATTAGCCATTTTGTTTACATCAGATACAGTGTCCATAGCCATTTTGTTTTAGGAAAGGTCAAGGTTGACAAATGCTTGTACCAGTCATAACTTTATGTAAAAGTATGACAGGGGACCAGTCTAGCAGTTACCTTATCCAAAAGAATGATGGGGGACCAAGTTAGATGCATCCTAGTACTATGAACTGTGGGAGATATGGGACACTTAACTGCATGGTTATGATTTATGTCTCTTATTAACAAATAAAAAAGACAATTCTTTGTACAATTTCAACAATCACAGTAATAGTCCTGTGCAAAAAAAAAAATATGATAAAACCAATAAAATGTACACAAGACCTTTGGAAATCTTTAGCAATTACAATCTGCTGTGAATTGACAGAGCAGACTTTCTCTTTTGGAAATCCGATCTGATCTCAATAAATGTCATAATGGAAAATAATCTCTCACCAACACACTTTTCTTTGCGTAGTTGATAAGAGGAGTCTATGACCTTCAATCTGTGCAAATTTGATGACTTTTAAATACTCGCTGCGCTATTAATTTATGACAATTATGGACAGTGTATTTTTCCCATACCCTTACTTGGGGATAGGCGTTCAACTAGACATAGTACAAGAAAATTTGGACCAACCTATAAATTCTTATATGAATTTGGATGATTTTAAACCATTAGTATAAATATCATTCTTAATTTTTTGTTTTTAAAAAAGAGTTAAATTCTACAACATTCCACAAGCTATCATTTATAAGCACTTTCAACAGTAGTAGTGTGGTGTTGGGCAAATAAATCTCTTAAGGGTTTTATCATGCACTGGGATGCGTCTTAAAACACGGAGAAAGTGTAATGGATATGACTGAGTGTGCTGGCTTGGATAAACTCAAGTCATAGAGCACCTATCTGGGAAATATTTTTTTTCCTTTGCACACTTTCTTTTCATCTTTGTCTATCTTGAATGAACAGTTTTGATCTTTTCTTCTGACATACAAAAATCACTAACTGGTTTTATTTTACTTGTGGAATACCAAACGTATCCTTTGCAGTCATAAAGTTTGGTGTTCTCTTTCAAACTGCTGTATGCATTTTCTGTCTCAACATAAACTAATAATTAACAGATATTTGTTGTATGTGATCTCATTCTATCACCACATTTATTATTTAATTTTTGTAAATATAATTTGTACATCAACCACTTGCTTAATTTAAACAGTAAATCCACAATATATTGACTGGGATAAAAAAAAAAAATTTGCACCGACTAGTACAATGTGATCATTAATTTTTCTCCTTGGAAATTATACATCTTTCTTGAATTTAAAAGTTTTGTTTTTATTTGTAAATATTTGTTACTGTTTTTCTTTTTCTCAATTCTCCATATATTTACAGAGTAGACTGTTATTTATGAAATGATAAAAGTCTGTATCAAAACCATAATTAGCTTTTTGACTTAGACTAGCCCTATGAATGACAAACCAAAGCTGATGTTCAATAGAAAAAACTGTGTACTCTTTTCACAGTGAAAGGGGTACTTGATTGTTTTTTTAATGTGCATAGCAATATTTGGTACAGCTGGTTTTGTACCCTTGTAAGTTTCTATCAGTCACTTTTGCAAGAAAGAAAATAATTTTTATCTGCAATTAATTTATCTGGTTCTAAGAGACAGACCATAGTCCTTAAAACAATCACCTAAGTGCATAGGAAACCTCCGAGTCAATTTATAATATGCAACCAGTATCAATGTCATTGTCTAATAGGATGAGTCTAACTGCTTTAAGACGTCAGGTATCTGAGCCAGGCTTTCCTCCAATCTGATTAAAATCAGATCTCCACTGTCCTATATGAAGATTGGACAGGAGCCGCTTAGGGGTCATGTTCTGTTCACCTTTGAATCAGCCAATGGAAATGCAGCTTTCAGAAATATGAAAGCAAATCAAATCGATTGACACACATTGATATTCTTCAGCCATACTGCCCAGTCTCTAAAACATGAAGATATAAGACTTAATCTGATTGGCTCATAAAATTATGGTAAGGTTGTCACAACATGACCCCTAAGTGGTTGCTATCAGATCTTCATTTAGGACAAAGTATATCTGATTTTGATCAGATTGGCTTTCTTCTTTCATCTATGTTTACATCACTTGTCCATCTCAAGTTATTTATTGGCATATATTGGCTCATACCTAACCTATACAAGATTTTACTCATGAAGATAGTGTACAATGCATCTGGGTACACAATACATGATTCTGGTTTTATCTCATAGAACTCTCCATCATTTCTTTTATCTTTGTTTTATCATCTGCTTGGAATTCATGTTGGGTTTAGCATGCCTATACAGCATCATACATAGCAGTCATGTAGATATCCTGATGTTTTAAGGCTTTAATGACATCATGTATATAATGGTAATTGTCAGTGGATATGACTCAGTCAGTAAGTGAATAGTAAAAATTTTGAGTTTTATAACTGTTTCATATGCATAAGTGATAACCATAACAGGGCCTTCCAAGCAATGGAGTCAATATTTTTCTGCAAGGAGGCCAATTTTCATTAAGGTAGAACAAAATATCATGCACACCTATTGTCAACTTGGAAAACATGCATTTAAAAGTTCTCAAGTGAGTTTCGAGACTGATTACACAATGGCAAACATGATGCTCATCTAAAAAGTTTGTAAAGTACACTTCGGTCTTAATTACCTCTAGTATAGTTCAAACTAAATGAACTTAAAGACTTCTTGCTATACATCCGAACTTGACATAACCTTTGATTGTTTTGTTCTATTCATGCAGTGATAGCAATCATCTATCCTGCTACAGGACATACTCAAATCGACACGTGACGTCCAATAAACATAATTGTTACCTTCCCTGCTTTTTTCCCTCATGAATCTAAATATTCCTTTTTCTGCTTGTATGCTGATTGTCTAAACTATTTTAGATGTTTCTTGTCCTTTTCATCTTTAATGTGTTTTCAAATTCTTAGATGCCATAAAGAATGAGAGGTACTCTTGTAAAGTTATTCAAGTTTCCTAACAAACTCCACTGGATCTTATACAAAACCGGATCTGGTTCAAACACAGACAAGCCAATACAGCTGACACTTGCTATACGCCAATTTGATTTCGCTTTCATTTTAGCACCATTTATAAAGAAGAAATAACATTCAATTTGCAACACTGTGCTCATTTTTAAGCTATCACTTGTGGTATGTGCTGTGACTCACACGCAGCTCATGCATGTGCAAGCTTACATATCTCATCATCACCAATGCCATAACCTCAGGAATGCATTTATGGCATAAACTGGGCATTTCCTGTATATGGATTTGACAATATTTTAAAAAAAATTTTTTGCTATTGTTCCACAAGTTAAGGGTCATTTCAGTATGATTTGTGGTCAAATTGTAATTGCACAAAGGGCTGACATCAGCAAATGTTTTTCCTCAAAACTTTAGGTGCAAGCCTTGTCACAGTGGGTCAGGGTCGTAACTCCAAAATGTTTCAGTGTCTCTGGAAATTTTTCAAGATCACTACCAGGGTGGCCATTTTGGGCATCAGATTGGCACCATGTTTATTTAACACCATGAAGACATCATAAGATGTTTTCTAGTGAAACACTCATGAGTAAATGACGATCCATTCAGGAAAAGTAGTGATAACATTATTAAGATAGCCTCTGTGGTAGCCATATTGTATGTCCGAGCTTCACTATCTTCATTTAAGACCATCATTATAAGAAGTCTTCTGCTGAAAACAAAAGCGTTGATATGTTTTTCTGCTCAGGAGTAGTGTCAAGTTTTTCAAGATGGCCATCAAGGCATTCATATTGGACATCAGATCAATACCATTTTCATTTAGGACAAACAAAACATCACAAGAAATCTTTTAGTGAAACCCCATGTGGACTTGACCATCCATTCTGGAGGAGAACCAATTACAAGATTATCAAGATGACTGCTATGGTGCCTGTATTGGATGTCAAGGCAACATCATATGGTGCCTGTATTGGATGTCAAGGCAACATCATTTTCATTTAGGACAAACTTGACCTTGGGAGGATTTTGTTATTTGTTATTTTTGGGGTTTAACATCATTTTTTAGCACATGATAAGCAATACATGGTGGCCAGTATGATAGGCAATACATGGTGGCCAGTATGATAGGCAATACGTGGTGGCCAGTATGATAGGCAATACGTGGTGGCCAGTATGATAGGCAATACATGGTGGCCAGTATGATAGGCAATACGTGGTGGCCAGTATGATAGGCAATACGTGGTGGCCAGTATGATAGGCAATACGTGGTGGCCAGTATGATAGGCAATACATGGTGGCCAGTATGATAGGCAATACATGGTGGCCAGTATGATAGGCAATACGTGGTGGCCAGTATGATAGGCAATACATGGTGGCCAGTATGATAGGCAATACGTGGTGGCCAGTATGATAGGCAATACATGGTGGCCAGTATGATAGGCAATACGTGGTGGCCAGTATGATAGGCAATACGTGGTGGCCAGTATGATAGGCAATACATGGTGGCCAGTATGATAGGCAATACGTGGTGGCCAGTATGATAGGCAATACGTGGTGGCCAGTATGATAGGCAATACGTGGTGGCCAGTATGATAAGCAATACATGGTGGCCAGTATGTTTGGTGAATAAAGACCCTGGGTAGAAGTACATACTCATGGGAAGCTACCAACAAGCTTTTTCACATACACACATTAGTCCAAGACTAAAATCCACGTGGACAGAAGTGACCTGTGAGTGATCTGAAAAGGTGACCACTCAGCCATCTAGGTACGCCAACCTTGGGAAGAATGTTGTGCAAAGTTTCATGCTTATGCTTCAAGTAGTTGAGGACATTTGGCAAATGCTTGCAAAGATAGAGACTATCTGCCGACATTCGGCAAATGCTTGCAAAGAGAGACTATTGGCCGACATTCGGCAAATGCTTGCAAAGAGAGACTATCTGCCGATATTTGGCCAATGCTTGCAAAGAGAGACTATCTGCTGACATTCGGCAAATGCTTGCAAAGATAGAGACTATCTGCTGACATTCGGCAAATGCTTGCAAAGATAGAGACTATCTGCCGATATTCGGTAAATGCTTGCAAAGACAGACTATTGGCCGACATTTGGTAAATGCTTGCAAAGATAGACTATTGGCCGACATTTGGTAAATGCTTGCAAAGATAGACTATTGGCCGACATTGGCAAATGCTTGCAAAGATAGAGACTATCTGCCGACATTCGGCAAATGCTTGCAAAGATAGAGACTATTGGCCGATATTCGGCAAATGCTTGCAAAGAAAGACTATTGGCCGATATTCGGCAAATGCTTGCAAAGATAGATACTATTGGCCGATATTCAGCAAATGCTTGCAAAGATAGAGACTATTGGCCGATATTCGGCAAATGCTTGCAAAGATAGAGACTATCTGCCGATATTCGGCAAATGCTTGCAAAGATAGAGACTATCTGCCGACATTTGGCAAATGCTTGCAAAGATAGAGACTATTGGCTGATATTCGGCAAATGCTTGCAAAGAGACTATTGGCTGATATTCGGCAAATGCTTGCAAAGATAGAGACTATTGGCCGATATTTGGCAAATGCTTGCAAAGATAGAGACTATTGGCCGATATTCGGCAAATGCTTGCAAAGATAGAGACTATCTGCCGACATTTGGCAAATGCTTGCAAAGATAGAGACTATTGGCCGATATTCGGCAAATGCTTGCAAAGAGAGACTACTGGCCAACATTCGGCAAATGCTTGCAAAGATAGAGACTATTGGCCGATATTCGGCAAATGCTTGCAAAGAGAGACTATTGGCTGATATTCGGCAAATGCTTGCAAAGAGAGACTATTGGCCGACATTTGGCAAATGCTTGCAAAGAGAGACTATTGGCCTACATTCGGCAAATGCTTGCAAAGAGAGACTATTGGCCGATATTCGGCAAATGCTTGCAAAGAGAGACTATTGGCCAACATTCGACAAATGCTTGCAAGATAGAGATTATCTGCCGACATTCCGCAAATGCTGAGCTAAATAAAGCAACCTTCATTAAAGTGACTTTGTTAATAATTTGAAAGATATCAGTTAACACATAAAAATATTTTAGGTATAATTTATATGTATACATGCTAAACAAAATAGATTCATGCCAAAAAATGTAACATTTATGCAACAGAATGATTTCCAATATAAATATAATTCTAGAAAGTTTGGGATTAAAATTGGTTTGGATTAAATGCAATAAATCCAAATTGCAGGATTTTAGTTTTCAAAAATCTGCTTGGATGCTGACAGACTGGTCCCCCGTTTCAAGTAAACCTAAAGTGAGGTCAGAAATCTTCTCATAAAACAAGATGACTGGTCGGTGATACACATATATAAAAACAGAATACTGCTGGGGTGGGGGGTTGCATTTAAGTATGAAAATAATGTATTAAACATTGAAACTGTTTCATGATATGCAACATTACGCAAACATTTTTAAAACCAACAGAAAGTCAACGAAATTAAAGAAAACCTGAGCATGTTTAAGTGTTAGATGAGACTGGAAACATATGAATGTCTACATGCCAAAGTGATATCCTCCAGACTGAATTTATACCCATGTCAGCAGACTGATCAATCAGGTTACTGGCAAAAATACTATCCAATGACAAAGCCCTTGACCTGTCTCAACTTTGGCACCACCATGTTGGCTAAGCAATTGTTGGGGCAGGGTATCAGTCTAGGATATTGATACTCAAAGTCTAAGCATAAGAATTCATGAAATTTAACATCTTTAGATCTTTCAATTGACAAAATCCCAAGCACAATTCAAAAAAGTGTTTTCTTTCATGATAAAAAAGAAATGATCTAAATGGATTTCATCTAAATTTTCGAGCAAAAGTATTTAATTCTCAATCATGGAAATCCAATGTGTTAAATGACAGCAATAATCATACAATCACACCACTGTCTGTACTTCTGAAGGAGAGCTGTCCTGGACCGGGTTTTTAATGTCATAGTCAAAGTGCAGTCCAGAGTTGTGGAACCTGAAGGAGATCATCTTGTTGATCTGCTCATTGGTGTCCTGATTGAAATGTGATCTCCAGTCTCCTACTTCACCTTTAAATAAAACACAAAAATTTCTGAATTTAATTCTTGATTTGATGCATGCGTTCAGATTTGGTAATCAGCTGTTAATCAAGCATTATTATTCAACACTGTAATGGACCAACACCCAGTCTCAAGCTGAGCTCTGTTTGATTTATTAAATGAACAGATGCCCAGTCTCAAGCTGAGCTCTGTTTGATTAATTAAATGGACAAAGGCCCAGTCTCAAGCTGAGCTCTGTTTGATTTATTAAATGAATCCATGGCCAGTCTCAAGCTGAGCTCTGTCGATTTATTAAATGGACCCATGCCCAGTCTCAAGCTGAGCTCTGTCGATTTATTAAATGAACCCATGCCCAGTCTCAAGCTGAGCTCTGTCGATTTATTAAATGGACCCATGCCCAGTCTCAAGCTGAGCTCTGTTGATTTATTATGTAACAATGTCTGTGGTGTGTTGCATGCTATGAATCAGCTTGTTACTGGTTACCATATAACTACACTGAAGTCGATTAAAATGCAAAGTGCACAAATCCAGATCTGTCATTGCATAGCATGCTGGCTGATCTATGTCTATGCTGTTTGCGACTGGACCCAACTTCTAAGTGAGTCTATAAGGTAACTTAGTCTGTCACCTCGGCTACACTATAGAAAACATACAAATTGACACTCTCTAAACTTCATTATCTTTCACCAAATCTTCCTGAAATATGAACCAAATATTATTCTTTCATTATGTGGTAAAATGTTTAAAAGAAAATTCCATGCTAATATCTTTTGTTATCTATTATTTCAAGATCTGTCACTGAATGGCTGTGAGCAAACATTAATCATGACAAAGTGTTACATGTTAAACACCAAAGGTAAATGTTAAAAGATGTCAAACTTGAAAGCAAATGCTTGCACAGGATTCCATTAACAGGGGCAATTTTTAATTTACTGTCTTGACTGAGCCAATAATGAAACAATGAAACACTGTCACAAATATGGATGCATTTTCTGCACTGAAAAAAATTACACATACCTTGATTTCTGTTTAAACCATACCATGTGTTTTATTAGGTGTAGCATGGGTGTTTGTCATGTCTGTGTTCTATTAGATCTAAAATGGGTGTTTGTTATGTCTGTGTTCTATTAATCTAAAATGGGTGTTTGTCATGTCTGTGTTCTATTAGATCTAAAATGGGTGTTTGTCATGTCTGTGTTCTATTAGATCTAAAATGGGTGTTTGTCATGTCTGTGTTCTATTAGATCTAAAATGGGTGTTTGTTATGTCTGTGTTCTATTAGATCTAAAATGGGTGTTTGTTATGTCTGTGTTCTATTAGATCTAAAATGGGTGTTTGTTATGTCTGTGTTCTATTAGATCTAAAATGGGTGTTTGTTATGTCTATGTTCTATTAGATCTAAAATGGGTGTTTGTTATGTCTGTGTTCTATTAGATCTAAAATGGGTGTTTGTTATGTCTGTGTTCTATTAGATCTAAAATGGGTGTTTGTTATGTCTGTGTTCTATTATATCTAAAATGGGTGTTTGTTATATCTGTGTTCTATTAGATCTAAAATGGGTGTTTGTTATGTCTGAGAATAGGTAATGCTAAGATTACTTATAGCCGGTCTCCACTGTATATCATTGTTCTTTCATTCAAAGGTATAAAAAACAAAAGACTCTAAAAATTAGGATGTGGTGGTGGAAACCATCCCCAGTTAAAGAAACATTTTCTTAAGCAACTCAAAATCGGTAATGCATTGTACTGAAGTGACTTGCTCCAGTGTAAAAAACCTTGAAGGATTTCCACATATTGAAAGTTGACTGTCTTGGAGATAAATACAAAAAAAAGAGCAAAACTAGGAAAGAAACACATGGTATGATTTATGCTGTTATTTGGTATGTCAATAACTGTGAGTAAAACTAAAGAAGGACTGAGATCAGTACAGCATGTATCACTTTAATTCATTAAACTAGGTCAAAGTGAAAATAATTTGGAAATGTATTGCTTAAACCTGATACTATTTATTGCTTATCAGTTGAAACACAAAACCTAGGTAATGGCAATATATCAGTACAGGAACCAATTAATTGACACCTTTTAAGTTAACAGCTACACAACCGAAAGAGTACATAGAATGTTCAGTCATACCTTTTCTCATGAACTGTGATTCTGTCAGGTCCAGTATCCCAAGTTTTGTGCCCCAGGAGAAATTGGTACTATCATTTTTCTTCATGTTTTCAAACTGACAGTGGTAAGCTATCTTCTTTACATCCAAATTGGACAAAGGCTTGTCCAGAAAGTCTGCAATCTGGCGAATAGAACCCTCTAAATCCTGCAACAAGAAGATACCAGTTTCTCTGAATATTTTAGGTACATCCTAGAGTTTGGGTTCAGACTTCCAATGTCTGAACTAGAATCTGGGGCAGATTTTAAGATTAGACTGAGAAGTGAAATTTCATTTATAAGTGGTTCAACATATATCCAGTGACAATTGTAAAATACAGGCCTTTGGTGGCTGAGTGGTCTGAAGTGTTCACCTTTGCCAATCACTGCCAACTCACCTTTGTCCACATGGGTTGGAGTTTCAGACTTGGCCAATGTGGATATGTAAGAAAGCTTGCCAGTAACTTCCCATGGGTTGGTGGTTCTACTAGAATTTTCCCATGGTCTTCCTCACCAGTTATAATGGCCACTGTGCATAGCCTATTTTGCACTGTAAAATGGCATTAAACCCAATTCAACAAACAACAACAGAACGATAACTGCTGAAATGCAAATTTAAGTAGTGTAAATGAAGACCACTATCTGAATACATTTTCAAGCCCTTAAGATCAATTGCTATTAAAAATATACCCAATAAAAGGTTTACGACACTTTAAATCATAACCTCAAGATGAGTCTGAGAGTGTAATTTTGTAAATTGGAATTTTCTTTAACATTTGTTTATAGTCTTATTTAAACTATGTTCCTAAAATCACACAGCACTACTGGGTTCCTCATTGTAACAAGTGTAAGACAGCCTCACTTTAAAGAGGTATACTTTATGGTCCCATTATTGTTATAACAAGTAAGTGCTATAAGGTTAAAAATTGTTTAACCTGAAATAGCTATACTCATCAATCATATAAGCCAATGGAGTATCCAAATATACACAAATCATTGTTGTTTAAATTACATGGACAACACATTACCTGGAAAGAATCAATGTCTCCTAATGGATTTGCATAACCAGCATGATAATGTATCTTATTTTAGAAAACTTGTAATCTTTGACATATCTATGGCAATATGGGATAAACTACTGTAAAGTTGTAACAAAATTTCTGAACATGTACCCAGTTTACAATTACTAAAACATTAGAGTTTAAGTGAAATGTTTAGAAAGTCAACATTCCCCTCTATTAGGCTTACTGATCAGCTGACAGCTATTACCTCACTCAACTTCATTTGCTGAACATCTTTGATATCTTATTTTAACCAGGGCTCAAAATTAGTTAGCACAATTTTCACCAATGTGATCAAATGATGCGAAAGGTTCTTGGAGAGCTAACTGCATAAATCCCCTATATTTAACAGCACTCCAAAGGGTTAGATTTAACTTAATGTATTACAAAATGAGGATCTATTTTTCTGCTTGTCAAGTTTGCCAGACATAGAGAAAAAATATAGTTTAATTGCAGATTGTTCTAACCTTAAAACTGAATCAGTAATAACTCATGGAAACTAAGCAACACAAAAGGACTTCAGGGAGAAAAGCAACTACCATATGCAGAAATCACAAAAAGAGTTGACTGCTGGTAAGATCTTGGAAATTTTAAATCAAAATGTGTTTGATGGATTCTTAATTTGTTTAGAAATGCACATGATATCATAAAGAACCAAAGACTGATTTTGTATGGATGTCTCAGCTAGATGTGAGGCAATGGGTTGATGCTGGACAGACTTAGAGGAATGATAAACAGTTTGTGACATTTACTCACTACTGAAAGTAAAAGCAGAAATTTGTGAAAAGTGTGAATGAAGAAAGGATTTATCCAGTAGTGTGCAATGGATGCAAAGATGAGCACTATTTTGACTGGACTGTATTAAACATATCACAAGAGACCCCACAAAGAAGTAATCTAATGGGGTCTCTTACTGCTTTAGAATTATTGCCAGTCATGCCAAGCAGGGTTGGAGGCACACGTTGGTTGCTGCACACTGAGAGAGCCCTGACAACTTCTGGATAGATTACCTAGCCATCAACAATGACCTTGAGTAGGTGTGAATACTTTTTGTCTACACTAAAATTTAACTACCCAGTGAAAGAATAAAATATAACTTTAAGCATCCGACTTAAACACAATGCTATTGAATTGTAATGTAACAACTTCTCACATGAAAATTTGTTTCCTTGTTTTATTATAAAAATTACATTCATTTTTTTAAATATATATAAAAAGTTTAGTACTATTGCTGATTTTATACATATTATGTTAATTAGTCCATATTGTTTTACTAATCAGTAATTTTGGATTTTCATCCCGAGTTATTCCTGTTATCGGCTGCCTTCCCAGAAAGGATTTTCATCAGATGCCCATGGAAAGGCCAAAGGTTTTTAAACATAATTAGAGAACCAGTCACTTTGAAACATCAGATGCACATGGAAAGGCCAAAGGTTTTTCAAACATAATTAGAGAACCAGTCACTTTGAAACATCAGATGCCCATGGAAAGGCCAAAGGTTTTTTAAACATAATTAGAGAACCAGTCACTTTGAAACATCAGATGCCCATGGAAAGGCCAAAGGTTTTTTTAAACATAATTAGAGAACCAGTCACTTTGAAACATCAGATGCACATGGAAAGGCCAAAGGTTTTTTAAACATAATTAGAGAACCAGTCACTTTGAAACATCAGATGCACATGGAAAGGCCAAAGGTTTATTAAACATATTTAGAGAACCAGTCACTTTGAAACATCAGATGCCCATGGAAAGGCCAAAGGTTTTTAAACATAATTAGAGAACCAGTCACTTTGAAACATCAGATGCACATGGAAAGGCCAAAGGTTTATTAAACATAATTAGAGAACCAGTCACTTTGAAACATCAGATGCCCATGGAAAGGCCAAAGGTTTTTCAAACATAATTAGAGAACCAGTCACTTTGAAACATCAGATGCACATGGAAAGGCCAAAGGTTTTTTAAACATAATTAGAGAACCAGTCACTTTGAAACATACGAATTATCAGATGTTATACTGCTTCTGGCCAAACTGTCATTAATGCTGCAAGACACAAGTGCTTCAGTTACTAATAAAGCAGAAACTGTATATCATAATGGCCATTTTAAAGAGGAACAGGATGAAGTATGCCGAGCCTTTTTATCTTTCTCTTCTGCACACTGGTATATTCATAATTTACTTTAACTATACGTATTAGATATGCAAAATTATTTTGTACGTTTTTCTCACTGCAATTTTTTTTCCTACTGATTTTTAAGTTTAATTTGTAATTAATAAATATAAAATTGATTTGATAAATGCAATCAAGTAATTTTTTAATGCCCATACCATTCCATGTGGTCTAAGAATACAAATTGTAATTGCTCATTTTTTTTTTGTTTTGCAACAGTTAAGTGCCATGGTTCTTAACCCTGTACATAGTTTACAGGGCTAACACTTGACTTGGATAGTTAGACATCATTCCTGAGTTGACTGGGCTAGACTTGGACAACTTGGTTGCATTTCTGTGTTGACTTGTTTAGACTTTGGTGAACATGATTTGATCCAAATGATCAGAGAGGAAGTGACAATATGCCTGGCCACATATTTTGATAACAGATTTAGTGATGCCCATGATGGTGTTATTGGTGAATGCAGGACAGCAAACATCAAGATATGTCCAGCATCACAAGACTGTTCGGTAATTACCAATTATTATTTTTATACATCAATTTATCCAGTTATATAGTTCAGGTTAGACAATAAAAATTTAGAAGTTGTCCATATGTTATGGAGATTGTAATTCTACAACACTAAATTATTTTCATTAAAATGCAGCTTTCTGGATTTTTTTCCAGCCAGTGCTCATCAACGCAGGTGTGAATGCTGATGCAGTGGAATCGTAATGGGACATGCTAAAGAGTACATCTTATAGCATGTACCATAGGTTTAAATTTTTAAAATAAAAATGAGAACCAATATTGATACTAGAGTTATTAAAGAATAGTATCTTGATTACAGTAAACACTGAAACATTTAAAGAAATAAAGTTTAAATAAATAATAAAATGCTGTTAGAAAGCAACATTTATAAGTTAGGAACATAGGTACTACAACCTGAATTCAGCCATCCAAAGACGAAAATTCATCTTTCCTGTCTATATTATACAAAGGACAATAACTCTTGCCCATTACCTTCCCTTGCTACCTACAGATGGTGCTAGTTTTAAGCTGAGCAGAACATTATGTAACGGGATGCTTGCATTGTGGTTAGGATGGGAGGGTATTCATTTCTTTCCACAGTTGAAGGGTTGAATTATTTATACTGCAAGGCTCTGCAGACAAGAGCATAGCATGAAAGAAAAGATGGTCCAGGCAAAGATGGAACGTGTGGCTGTTTGAAAAAGATCTTCTTTGATAGATTTATTGCTAGATTAAGAGAATCAATGACTCAGGATCAATGTCCCAGTGCAGAGGGGCAATTGAAATCATTAGCACTTCTGGTCCCTCAAGTTATGTATAATCTTTGGAACTAAGATCACTGGAAGGTAGGGAAAGCTCCACCAACCCTCCTGACTGATAAAGGGAGTGTCGATGAACCAAGACTCTGCATCCAGTACTGCAGGCAAATCTGATGAAAGACTGATGAATGGAGGGATCATTCTGTATGGAGAATTTGTCCCTTCCTTGGCAGAAAATTAGCCAAGACATTGAGTCTGCTGGAATATGTCTGATCTGGATGTCGATGTTGTGATGTGTGGAGCAACAGCAAAATTCCCAGACCACAATGCACAATGCAGTAGCTCCAAAGATGAAACACTTTGATGATAGCTTTCATCTCCAAGAAACTGATGTGGAGATCTGTGTGATCTGGAACCCATTGGCCCCTGACAGTACTGAAGCCCTGTAACAGACTGGTTTCCCAACTACATGTGTTTGTGTCTGTACATAAGGTCATGTCTGGTTGTGACTGTTTGAGAGGTATTCCTGTTCTGAGCCAACCTTGGTTGTGCCAGTGGGACAAGATCACTGTTGCATACAACAATCCAATGGGTTTCAGAAACAAGAACAAACAAGAAAAACAAGAATCAGGCACCTAGTTGTCTGTGAGCAGTCAGGGACATCTAGTCAACAGTGAAGGAGCAATGCGTGGGGAAGAGAAACTTTGTTTCCTATCCCCTCGATAACAACTGCCTCTGAAACTGATTAGCAGATTGTCTCCATGCATGGGAATGGGATAGCAGCTGCTTTTAGGGTTGTAAGTTTCAGTATCCCCTTGACTCCACTCATCACATTTTTGCGGGTGAATCAGACGTGATGTATAAGGTGATGCTTGCTGTGCAAGAGATAGAGGGAAAGTTCTTGGGTTGCCTGCCACCACAAACCCTCTATCTTGCCAATGAGCAGCAAAGGCAATCCAATTGAAGAGGTTCACAGGGTCTGGTTGGGATGCGCATTGCCAGCCTTTGTCTGTAAGCTTGAAAATCACCTGAGATGCCAAGACCAACAATGGAGATGTGGCCACTATATTGCAAATGAGCTTCGAAGTGGTGTGCAGAACACCTTTATCCACCATACTGAAGCAGGTGAAGTCGGACTAACTTCAGAGTAGTTCTTTCTCAACAATGGGAGACTTGTGAAGAATGCATCAGAATGGGTCTTATACCAGCGAAATTGCAAAACATGCTGGTAGTTGACTCTCAAAAACAAAAAGGCTTTAGAACTGCCTGGGTCATTGATTGTGGCAGATAAACTCTGCAATTTCCTTTACTTTTTCTGACTGTGGGGGAACACTGAAGTAAGGGCTGACTTTCTTGTCCTAAAAAAAGACTGAGGCCTTGGCCATGTATGACAGTGTAGCAGATGGGGGTGGGGAGGACGTTCTGAGTTTGACAACACACTATAAATTTCTCTGTTGCTGTTTTAAAGCTATACTTGGTCTGCTTCATGGTGGGATCTGAGCATGAACCATCATCAGGATTATCCTCACACTCAGTGTGGTCATCCTGGTTGTCCTGGGAGAAAAAGGCATCCTTGAACTCCACAAAGGGGCATGGTCATCATCTCTAAGACTGTCATGGTACCATCCCAAAGGATAAGCCACGAGTAAATCACTAGCCATATCCACAGGATGTAGTTCTCAAATCAATATGAATGGCTTGTCTTAATCAAAAACAGCTGGTACAGGTGTTGAGCATACAGATTGTAGTTTAGACGGCTGTACTACTGGAGCAATGGTAATGTTAGGTGGATGGACAGATCTATCAACAAGATCCCAGGCAATGTTAATGTTCCATGGCATTGGAGGTTATGTAATGTAACCCAATGAAAAGTATGGATCAAAAGCCTGCTGTTAGATGTCACAGTTAGCAGCCAATACAGTATCAAAGCTTAGGTGCAGCTAGATGGTATGAATGGGGAACCAAATGGCTGGATGGTACAATTGGCAGCTGAGACTGCATCAAAACCGAGGTGCAGCTAGTTAGCATGGCTAACTGAAGTCATTTATAAACCTCATATGCCCAGACTCAATGGCCTGAAGGCCATGCTTAGACATGTGTGGACTTGCACTACCTGGACTGCCTAGAGCTGGGTGGAAATTACCCCAAAGAGTTGAAATTTTTGACTAAAATAGAAGAAGATGGAAAGATGGGGGAAAATTGTCCAGAAGTAATCAACACTGTCATTGCTTGCTGTAACAAACAATGCACCTGTAACTACAGAGATGGTGAAGCAGAAGTTGCATCTTCCTCCATTTGCAGTAGGTAATATTCATTGAATCTTTGTTAGGGGAAGTGCCCCATTGGCATGCAACACCTGGCTGGCTAAAGACTCAGTATAAGATGAATGCTCAAACATTTTTTTCCCCATGTCACTCCATTTCTTGTAGTTTTCCTTACAGCTGTGACCATGTATTCTCTGACCAATTGATGCAATGCTGCAAGAAGCCAACAATGTACACTTTGTACAGGTAAGACATAAGTCATGAGAATTCTTGCCATTATCACAGTTTGTCATCATATAAAAGAAAGAAAAAAAAAAGAAATGAATAGTTAACTACATTAATAATGCCCGAGACTCCTGCTATACCTGGGGTGATAAATAATAGACATGTACAAAACACAAACTTCAACACATTCTATTACAGTTTAGCAGTGTAGAACCATGTGGTCAGAGAATGTAGATACTAAATTAGCAAAGGTGAAAAAATTCACATACTTATGGTTATTATTAAAAACACAATGTATACCCCCTTGTAGAACAATCCTTAATACATCCAAAAAAAACCCAACAAAATCCTGCGTGGATGGGATGAAATGTAGCAGAAATTTACTACTGATTTCAGGAGGTGATATGAACAATGTCAGTTCAGAGTGAAAGCTTAAAACTAATGCCAACTGTAGGTGGCATAGGGAGGTACAGGCAAGAGTTACTGTCCTTTGTCTATATAATATAGACCGAAAGAACAAATTTTCATCTTTGAGAGAGCTGGATTTGGGAGGACTAATGTTAATGTGGTCTTGGTCCACAGCGGCAAAATCCTGTGCTGTTCAAAACAAGAATATTCTGACACTGATTTTACCTTATCCTGACAATTCCAGGTCCCTCTGCTGATGCTGAAAGAGGTTTCTCTGATGAAAATGGCAAAGAGTGAATGCTGATTGTGTCTGCATGTTCCGTCCAACCTACTCTTCACAATATTTCATACAAATGACATTCTAACTCATAATCCATCACATGCACTAAATCTGTGGAAAGTTTCAGGGAGATGGGTAGGGAGGCCAGAACAAACACCATATGGACCACAAGTGCAAGAGAAGGAGGAAAACATGGATTCCTGTTTGGAATGGCACCCCGATTTTCTTGAGAAGCAACTGATGTGAATTGACTAATGATTGATGATCTAAAGCAGTAGTTCCCAAACATTTTCAGGCCACCATCCCCTAGGTAATCCTCAGCACCCCTCCTACCTTACCCCATAAAAAGCATTATTGAGCATTAGAGCGCCCCTCGGAAATCCAACTGCCCACTTTGGGAACTGCTAATCTAAAGCAAGATATGTAGTTTATTGTTAATCTAATCTAGATATGTGTTGGACTTGTTTTGTGGGAAGGACTAGTGAAGATTCAGCAGGACTAGTATAGTTCTCAATTTACTAGTCCTTCTGGCTTCAAAGAAATTTATGTTAAAATCTAGGTCTGATGACAGAATTCAGTTTGTAAGACATGTCTTTATTAAATATGTATCAATTTCAGCAAGACATCCCTTGGATTGTAGTGATATTGCTTCCTGCTGTTACAAGGTAGGCTTTGCAACAATTAGAATTGATCATACTTATATAACCCACTCCTACATATTAAATCGCAAAGGCCAACCTGTGTGTATCAATTGCAATGAACCCTTCACTCTGACATACTTTATGATAGACTGTTTCGATCTCCAACCTACACGTGATCATCACTATGATGTTCAACACATGAAGGAACTTATTGATACTGTAAATGTGACTTTCATTTTAAATTTCATGGAGGAAGTTAACAATTATTCAAAACCTATTTATTTTGAATAGTTTTAGCAAACATTTATGCTTTTAGTCACCATTATTTTTTATTATCGTTGTACAATTTATAAAGAACATTTACATCCGCTGCTGATTGGGAATCCTCATATATATATATATATATATATATATATACATACATACACCATATTGTTTTTTGTGATTTTATCACTCTTTTATAGTAAACCTTTTTTAGTATTCTTTGCCTCATATAACTTTTTGTGGTGCTATATAGCATTACAGTGCAGCTGCACCATAAAATACACAATCAATCAATCACCCTTGCTATAACATGTATGTACATGATGCAAAAATTTATAATGGAACCAACCATACTGCACTGACATGGGCATGGATGATCTACAATGACTAAGAAACTGCAATCGCTTACAAACTTGAAATAGCAATTTTTTTTAAACATAAAAACTCATTAATCAATGGTTCAACTGACAAACATGTTGCTGAAAGGTATATGCTTCAGTTTAAAGAAATTTCTTTAAGAATTATCAGTAAACCTGTTGTGTAATGTGCTATAATCAATTCTCATCAACTTCTGCTTTTTCTTAGTGATGCCACATTCCATGTGAAAATTACACCTAAATAAAAACATAATTAACAGTGTTATGTATATTTAATTTGTATTATTTGTTGGCTTTTCTTAATGATTATATGTTATGTACATCTGTAGTTTGTATTAAATCTTGTCCACAATCAAGTTAATGGTGCACCTGACCTGTGACATTTATTTTGTAAACAACATAATACATAGCTAATATTTCTCTAGAAGTATGGGTTAAATATTCAGATTATTACAACTGGAGATAGACATGTTTATTTGAATCAAGGACAAAGGTTTTCACTTGGAAATTAGAGAACTTGTTGACAACACTGAATGTTTTATTAAGGAGACTGACCTACATTCTGGCTCTATTATTGTGTCTTAACTTTTTATGTAATGCTGTTTACTTGAAAAATTACCCATTCTTGCCTCAACATCTGATGCAGAATCAATGTTATTGTTGTGTAAAAGTTTTAGTCTGGGTGGAATTATTTATTCAAATTATTATTCACTAGAATAACAAAGTGCTAAATAATATTCTTGGACTAAAACATTGATTTGGAATTATAGTGAATTCAGACAAGAACATTTATTATATTATTGTGATACATCAGTATATAGGATTGTGATAAATCAAAAGAATGTTAACACATCACAACATTCCAGGCCATTGGCAAATTCGCATATTTCAGACTGCAAGCACATCAACACATTCAATATTGGAGTTTATTTGCAGCACCAATGGAATTCAATTGAAACTTCATACATTTGGAATTGTGACAGACCTTTTTACGACTATTTTTGATTTAATTCGCAATAATGTAAGTTATTTTTTAAAATTTCACTTTGTAGTCTAAGGAAATAAATTATTTGTTGGATTTTACAACAGTTGTTGGTTTTAGCTATTTTCTGTTACTTCAAGACCATAGACTCACAACAACAGAAAATATCCTACTAAACTATCCTCTATCACAGAAACATTGACATGTATAATTTCATTGTTAAGTGTAGTTCCTGTCACATGCATTTATGTTTACATGTTAACCAATTCTGTAAACATTTCCATAAACTAAGTCATTAAACATTGCAGTCTTAGTTGAGGGTATGTGAGCAAGCTTGCCAATAGCTTCCCATGGGTCGTTGGTTTTTACTGGGATTTTCCCAGGTTCTTCCTCCACCTGTTATGCTTGCTGCCATCTATATCCTACTGTGTGTTGAAAAATGGCATTAAAACCACAGCAACAGTCTTACTCTAAAGACTATTTATAATTGCATCTAAAAAGTTACCTTCTTAAGATCTTCATATTTTAAAAACAGGATGTTTTCCTCATCTTTCTTCTGCCAGAATTCTAAGACATGTTTCCACCAGGGACTGTAGGGAACTGCAATGAGATTCAAATAATGGTTAGCTAAAAACAAAATCATATACAGTTATTTCCCTTTGTTCCTGTCGCTATGACGTTTGATAATCCTCATACTGACTGATGTTAAGGTGAAAATTAGTAAGATCAACTTACTGGTTCACAAATTATAGTTGTTTTATTACATAATTTAGTGCAAAATTTTGAAATTTAACTTTATTCTGAAAGTGGAAATGCCATTTCACCCACAAGATGCAATTAAAAATGTGATGTTAATACAAAGTCGAGCGATATCACATGAGTGAAATATGATGAATTATCCCATATCATGTGAAGTCTTGTCACTCAGTGAAGAAACATCTCATATGAGAATTATGTAATAATACAGTTTATTTCATCTGCCACACCTGCTCGGAACATGTACAATATTCTGCAAAAAGCTGAATTAAAACCAATTCCAATTAAATGGAAATTATGGCATTCAAAATTATGACTTTATTATTCCTCATTCAACTCTAAGATAGATGACCAAATTTTCAAAACCATGGTTAAATCAGATAATAAAAATATAGGATGAAACTAAATTACAAAGGGTAGAGACACACTGGCTCTCTCTACTGCAAACTTAACAAACGCCCTTTCACTTCCTATAACGTCACTCTGGCACATCTTGCTGGTGATAATTACCAGGATGTAAGCATTTCAGTTAAAATTCCTCTGACTGCTTTTGTATTTTTGTATCTACTAAATGTGTGTATGCTATATTCATTAAGACATATCTGTATATATCATAGGAATAATATATTCTTCCATGATAAATTGGTTCTTCCTCACAAATAATTTATACAAAATCCATAAAATATCTATTTTTATACATCCTGCAAACCTGATCAACACATTATTCAAGGATTGGGCATGTCATAACATAGTTAACTAATCCTTCACAGCACATCACACATTTTATTTTATAATTATTACAGGCATCATGAATTTGATCAAATTTGTTGATAACAGATGCACATTCTCTTCATCATATTTGACATTAATAAAATCATGTATCCAATAAACTGTGACAAAATAAAATGCAGTATGCTCATTTACTCACAATCGGCAATGTTAGAGACATGATCTATCTTACTCTTTCCTACATGCACATAATGATCAGGTTGAGTTTAATAGACTCACACGCACACATGATGATCAGGTCAAGTTTAAAAGACCTGACAGTTCTAACATGGCAATATTCAAAAGTGCTGGTTATACATCAAAATGCAGTACCTTCAGTAGGAAAATAAGAAAACTCCTGCCCAGAAAAATTACAACATTAAAGGCCAATTTCCCTAAAACTAGCAAACCATTCATGCTCAAATTTTACTGTTATAATAAAGAAACTCTCTCAAATGACTGCATATCATACCTTGATCCAGATTTTCCCTTTAAAACAGAAAACAATAAATTAAAACCTGTTCTGAAGAAGCAAGAAGTTTCTCTGTCAACTTAAGCACCAACAAAAAGATATAATGAAGTCAAGCTGAGCTTAACAAACATATCCTTATCTATGAATGAAAAAGTGATTTAGCTTTGACATTCTTATAATCATGAATTACCCTTGTGTTTCTCCTTGTGTAATTAAGAATTTTCCAGAAGCAATGCAGAGAATGTAAAACTATTAATTGTGCATTTATCTTAAGCCACAAAAATGTCAGTCGTATACAATCCCAGCCTTAGAAGACCCCTAACTTACTGTTCTATACCCCATGTTGAACCTCTGTTGTGTCATCTGACAACCCCAGCATTAGAAGACTTACTGTCCTATATGCCATATCGGAAAACAACCACCAACTGCTCACACCTGCTGCAGATTTAATATGCTTCAGTCGTAAACTTAGTTGCATCCCACTAAAATATTCATTTTGAAATTAAGTATTAGAAATGGCAATTATTTTTACGAAATGTGTACATAAAAAATTATATCCCACATTTAGCTGATTAACAAGATCATTTTATATAAAACTGAAGTTTGAAAATTAAAATTGTCTACATTTGCCTTTAAACAAACAAAAAATGTCTTTTTCTATATTCATCACACATTTGAACAAGTTCTCAACAATTATAAATCTAAAAGAAATATTTTCAAACTTAAATATTTAATTTTTAAGAGAGAAATTAAAATTCTAAATTACTCTTATCCAAAAATATTAAATGTCATAATCCATTTTTAACATGTATTGAATCTATTTATCAAGCTAACAAGCCTTAGTCTAAGTGTTGGAGTTATCTCCCTTTGATCATTCCCTGCATTAATTTGCCTAGTCGCAAGTTTTGTATGACATTTATCTCACTAAAGAACCTATAACATAATGGAGATAATAAGGGAACATTCCTTTTTCCCCTCAACTTCTCCAATGTTTCTTACCTTTATCTTGCATAAAAAGCTTGAAGAAGTCATCGAAGCTGCCCTTGAATCTGGTTACAGGCTTCATCATGCGAGTGAAGTAGTAGTATGAGACGACAATATCTTTAGGATTTCTGCACACATAGATAATCTGCAGAGGGATAAAATAATCAAAACATCAAACTGTTTTTCCTTTTTAATTTAGACACTGCATCTTTGTTTAAGTCACTATATATAACAAGGGGGCAACAAGTCCAATTTCGACCAACTAGTCCAGCAAGAAGTGTGCACATAAATGGGTCGCAAAATTTGAATATATTTGCCTTTTAGTTGTCCTGGATAGATTGGCCTTGGAATTTTCATCCATGATTCTAAACTGTGATGTTTATGGATGTCAACAATTTCTAACACCCTGCCTGAAAATCCGTGAAAAAAATGCATATGCCAAATGTGTTTAGCAATTGAACTAGAAAATTATATTCATAATAGCCTGAATGAGTAAATAATGTGACAAGGATGTTTGACAAATCATAACGGAATTTGCATAGACTAATCTCGTTATTTCTCATTTTTTCAGGTCCATATTTAATGTAACATAAAAATCCACCATTTATCTCCTTTTCCATTTTAGTTAAATTCTAGTTATTCGACAACATTTCAATCAGATGTTTATGAATTCTTGTTGACTGTAATACTCTGGACAAACCAGTTAAGGTGAGATTGGAAATCAACCAAACCAGTAAAGAAAGATTTTTTGGGTGTTTAGAACAATATCCCATCATGTGCAAACAAACTAATTTGTTTTAAAGTCCAACATCACACTCTATCTTCACAGGCATAATGTATACAACTTTATATATATATATATATATATATACACATGCATATTTGGTTTAAACTTTCCAGATTACAACAATAAAGTAATCAATTACCAGCTTGTTGCGTATATATGATAGCCTTAATCCCTTTACTTGACCATGCATCACTGCAGCAGTTGCGGTGACTGCTGGAACAGTTCTGGTACTCACCAGATTAGTTCAGGCTGTTTTTGTAATGCAAATAAATATCAAAAAGAGTAATTTGCCATAGCTCCAGTAAATTTAAAAGTATGTTAAAGCCATGTGACCACTAATTATTGGTATCCTGGCAATCTGTTCCCCATTTATAGGTAACATGCTACACTTTGTACATTACTTTGGGTTTAATGTCATTTTTCAGTATACAATAAGCTACACATGGCAGCCAATTTATCTGGTGGAGGAAGAGCCAAGGAAAACCCTGGGAACAATCACCGACCGAGAGAAGCTACTGGCAAGCTTTCTCACATACATTGGCTGAGCCTGAGACTCAAATCCATGTGGAGTGAAATGGCAGTGATCCGCAAATGTGAGTTCCTTTGACCAATCTACAATAGTATTGTAAGCAGATGAGCTTCATGGGTGTAAGAGGCATACATAAATATTAATAATTTACTAGTAATCATCAGTGCCATCAAAATTTTCTCAGATACATTGGATTTTTTTTTTTTCACAAGCTCAATGTGCACCTCACTTAGAATACAGGAAGACTGGAAATTACAGGGGTCATCAGGCTATCAGACTTTTGAGCACTGGAAATGTTATATTTATGCCGAACTGTATATTTATACGTACGTTCCTTTGTGGAGACATTTCAGAATACCTTTGGTTTCTTCTCATGAATTTCTTTGGGTAGCAGTCCCAGTGGAAGATGTGTCTTTATTAATCTTGGGGATAACATGCTGCCAACATTCTGTATTCCTGGGTACATGAACTCCAGGAATGGAAACCGATCATCAATGATTTGCGAATTTGCTGCCTCAAAGTTCAGACCAGATTTAATCAGGTATACAATCTCCTGAGTCCAGGTTGTACCTAAAACACAAAGTGTAATTAAAAGATGAATGTTTTCATTCATGGCAATTGCAGAAACCTCTTAATCCAATGGATGCAAAATGAATACAAAAAAAGAGAAAGAAAAAAGGCTCTATACAAGAAACATATCTGTGAGTTCTAATCTTTACTTCAGTTTTACTGATTCTTGTATATGAAGTGTACTGACAAATTCTCATTAAATCCAACGTGAGCTTCTGGAAAATGTCTACTACACATCATGTAATATTAGTGAGAACAAAGTATTGGTGAATTTAGCAAACCAACTCAATTTTGCTACCATTTTAGTCACATTAAAATTTTGAGATATCCAGCAGATAAGTAAACTCACTCAAGCGTGTCAATTTTAATTCAGCAAAATACACTTGCATAATTTTGTCAGTTTGAATGATTACTCCTAGGGATGCAATAATGATGAAATTAAAACTGACATTGCCAGTTAAAAGTGGAAAACACAATTTGAGATTTCAAGCTACTGCATTTTTTTTTGCAAGAGCTAATTATTCCAGCAATATACAGCAAATTAGTGAACACCGTCAAGTACATAAAGTCAGTAAAATACATGTGCACAATTCCAAAACATAAAACAAAGTTTACTTTGTCATTCTATTACTGTGAACTGTTTAACATGGAGCCCAATAATGCAGTCATACATGTACCTATTAATAATACACAGTGGACTATGGCACAACCATAAAAAAATCATGGGGAAGCAGACTATCTCGTTTGTACCCAGCATTTTATTTGCAAATATGGAAATATTTCTTTCATGTTATCTTTGTTTAGGACAAATCAGTTACTATGTCTCCGATGATGAATTGGTGTGCTAGTAATTTTGGTATGGCAGCTGATTTGTGCTGTATATTATCCTAACCCCTAAATAATAAAATGGTTGCCCCTAATATGTTCTTGTTCAATCTAGCATGTCCATTTGTTTTATTAAACTCTCATCCAAAAGGACATGTGTAATCTGAATTAGTGAACATCATTACAACATGAATGTACATTGCAACATCCAATGAAAAAAGTTTCCAATCAAGCTTGACAATTTTCAAAATTCATTAATTTAGTTTTACAAACCTCAGCAATAGTGAATAATAGCTGTGGTAACAAATTTCAATTTTAGATGGTTAGGGCAGAAAAAACTACACCTGTAACAATTTGTTTGAGTAATGAGCAACCTATTCATATATTCCTGCTGATTTCTACTTTTCTGATCAAACTGAAGCAGCAAATTCTGCTTTTTACCCATAGTAACAACTTATTATTTTGTTTTGTATTTACTCTGATTAAGGGCTTTCAAGACAACTTATTATTTTGTTTTCCATTTACTCTAATTATGGGCTTTCAAGACAACTTATTATTTTGTTTTCCATTTACTCTAATTAAGGGCTTTCAAGACAACTTATTATTTTGTTTTCCATTTACTCTAATTAAGGGCTTTCAAGACAACTTATTATTTTGTTTTCCAGTTAGTCTGATTAAGGGCTTTCAAGACAACTTATTGACTAATGCGGTCAGACTTCCTGGTGTGATAATAATTGGATGAGACATAAAAAGACTGCTTACTTCTGCCTTTTATCAGGTTCATCTGTTAATGCTTGAGAGTGGGAGACTCAAACTGTACAAACATATATTACAATAGATCTAACTAAACCTTTTAAAGCTAATTCTTTTTTACATTTTATAGGCAAGATGACAAGTTATGTCTTAACAGTATGATTTGCCTGGATGCATATCTCTTGAATGTTCTCACTAATAATTTATGATGCCTAAATAATTGAGCTGGTTGAGATTTTCTAAAGAAGTTCCTTCTAAGGAATATGACATTGTAATTTTATGATATTTTTTTTTGTTATTTGCATTATACAGTTACTGCATTATAGGCTGCAATCACATACCCCATTTTCATGCCCATTAAAAATAAGGCTTCAGCTATAAACAAGAAGAAAAGTTCAGCTGTTCATATTAATAAAAATTAGCTTCTTGCATTACAGATTAATAAAAATAACCAGTACAAAAATAAAAATTTTCAAAAAATGAAATAAGATTTTTGCAAGTTTATATTTTCCCTACTCACAAAAAATGCAAGTAGTAAAAGAAAGTTCAATTTGAGCCCTTGAATTGTCATGTTTATATGCTTTCACAACAGATGTCAACAGACTATCGCAACAGATATCAAGTCACCATTCTCTAAGCATTGTGATATATTTGCAACAGGTGAACCTGCCAATTTTGCTTCGATGACATATTGCTTTATTTTATTTATAATTTTATCTTAACATTCATCACAACAGTGATTCTTGTCATTTGAAGTTTTATAATCCCTTGTGTTTGAATAAAGTAATCATACTTCATGTCATGTGTTTACACAGCATAGCATGCAAATACCTTTTGCTTTTGTTCTGACAGCATATCATCACCAACAACAAATGTATATTTTTGGCACATAATTGATCTGCATAATTTGTACAGACCAACCAACCCAAGCAAGACCTTCTCAGTAAGGCACATCTACGCTAGCCATGGTTCCAATGTGACAGCCCCATCTACACCTTGGAATATCAAGCAGATATTTCTGTGCTTTGGGTCTGTGAATTTCATTAGATGCAGCAGCAAGCCCCCAAATCCAATCAAAATTAAGTTGTTCAAATTTGAAC
Source organism: Megalonaias nervosa (assembly GCA_016617855.1). Classification (NCBI taxonomy): domain Eukaryota; kingdom Metazoa; phylum Mollusca; class Bivalvia; order Unionida; family Unionidae; genus Megalonaias; species Megalonaias nervosa. The sequence continues at coordinate 11,163 of JAECUM010025775.1, read as the reverse complement.
ACTGTTCCTACATGATTGAGAACAGGGGAGCAAACAACTTGAATGGACTGATAAATAAGAAATTTTCCACTGCCGGTCAATGTTTGCAGAAATACATTTCTCTCTAATAGACCTCTAATGGCTACTCCCTGGTACGTAGTCATACTTTTGATGTTAAACTTACAATATATCCTTTTTAGGTCAACTGCCTCTGCAATTTTGAGTTGATATACAATGCACCATGCTATTGGTTAGTTGGCATTACAAACTATAGGAAGCAACTCATGAAATCCAATAGATGTCTCTAGGACAAAGAACCAATATATCTGTTTGTTCTGCCAAGGTGTAGATAGGGTATCATATCGGAACCTTGACTAGCGAAGATGAGTATGACAGTGAACTTATTTTTCCATAAGTTAAACCAGTTTTTAGTATGGTGTAACAAAAATATTATGTACTGCTATTGTCAAGTTGGAAAATACACATTTAAAATATGCAGAACTATAATTTGAGACTGATGCAGCAACAGAAAGCATTATGTTCAACTAAAAAGTTTGTAAAGTACGTTTTGGCCTTAATTACCTCCAGTACAGTTTCAGAAACTGTACTTCCAAACCCTATTGAGCTCAATGACTTCTTGCCATCTCTCAACTTTAATTCTTGAATTTTTTTTTTTCAATTTCACATGGTGATGGCAATCATGTTTCCTGCCAAGAGACAAACTCAAATCAACACATGATGTCCAATAAACATAATTGTTTCCCTTTCTACTTTTATTCTCAAAGAATCTTAATATTCCTTTTTATTCTTTTGTACTATTAAAACTTTTTATGAGGCTTCTTGTTCCATTCGTCTTGAACATATATGGGTGGCAAAGGATAATTTTGTAAATTTGCCCATCAGATTATTTATCTTATGGCCATGATGTGACCTTTTTACCTACTATTGTTAAATAATTAAAGATATGGTGTTTTGGGCTTGTGTTGCTATTGAAATTGTAAATCGCATACAAGTTCCATAGACTACTTCACAATACATGTATGTAGACAGTGAAATACAATAGTCAACTAGGAAGAAGTGCTAGCCACCCATAGCAATAGACAAAGCAATAGACACATGGGTTCAAGGCAAGTATAATATCTCAAAAATGGCATCAATGGCAATTATTTTGAATTGCATCAAGCTATTTAGTACTCAATATTTTTTCAGAGTTATCACCTAGGGAAAAGGCTTATGTTTGCACTGTGAGCATCACTTGATGTTAAAAATGACCTTTAGATGTGAAAAATGCAGATGTAAGTTTGGAGTTGCATAAACTTCTTTTTCTACAAACTACCACTGACTTGTCAAGTCTAGTGAATAATATTATGGGGGTTTTTTATTATAGCTATAAAAAAGATGAACCATTTTTACCTCTTTTGTGTACTTTATTTTTTATATTAATTTTTATATGTGGCAGGTGGATGCAGCATTAAGTGCATAAAAAATAAAACTAGAAACTGTCTCATGCACCCATAGCTTGTTGGATGCCATTTTTAGAAAACTTTTTTTAAGCAACAGCTTGATCAAGCAAATGTCTTGCATGAAAAAATAAAGCATCTCAGGTGCTCTTGTAAAGTTATTCTGGCTCCCTGACCAACTCCACTGATTCTTATATGAAACCTGACTACAAATCAAACTTGGACAAGCCAGTTCTGAATTTTACAGCATCAATCATATTTTGATAATTTTGCTTTTATTCTGTTAGTCTATATTTTTAGGGTCATTTTCATAAGGCTTGTTGTCAAATCGTAGGAGCTGGCAGGTCTTTTTGTATGACATCATGATATACTGAAATTAATGAAATGCTAGAATTAAATGACTCTATAATGTTGTGAATTTACAGAACCAGTATACTGATTGTAATGGGAGATGAAATGAAACCCTTTCATACCTACAGCAAACTTTTTTTCTCTTTAAAATCTCTAATTATAATATAAATTACGCACATGCATTGCTGCCAACCCCACAGTACAAAAATACTGACTGTTTCTGACAAAAATACTGATTTTCAGGAACACTGATTTTTAAAACTTTAGTGCATTTGTAATTTTTTACAACATCTACAACCATCAGTAAAGTAGGAAAATGACTTACTTAATAATTTAATGTCAAACATGCATGTGTTACACTCTTGCACCTGTTCCATTTGGGTGCCCATTTAGAAGGTTCATGAGTGCAACACACTCACACTCAGACACAGGCTGTTTATAGGAGCCTTTTCCACACCTTGTTTTTTTTTCATTCATTATTGATTCCAATGTACCATCATTCACTGATGATCTGAATTCCGTGTGATTTTTTTACTGAACTGTTTTCATTCTAGCATACAAGTAATCCTTTGTGATTTTACTATCTGGAAAACGTGTGCGAAATAAATCACCAGCAACACTAATAACTGAAACGGGAAGGTTCTTTTCTAACAGAAATTTAATCAACCAAATTTTGATCGAATTACATCAAGGTTATCTCAGGTATTTATATACACCATTAAGTTCAGGCTGAGCTGTTGATGATGAAGCAGCAAGCTGATGTTTATTACCTTTATCATGCTCTTGCATGTCATGGGTGCCTCCATGCCCAATAGTGAAATCTCATTACACAATTTGCAAAATGTAAAGTTTCTCCTTTACTAGATGGTTTCACAAATCTAAACAAGACAGCACAACTGTCCTTCCAATTGTTTTCTTGTCTTTCCTGGAGAAAATTCTGAATGTTCTGCTTTCCTTTTCGACATGATTAGAAGCTGGATATTACAAAGATAAGAAACAGTGATAGTGGAAACTGCGCAATCCAGTATGGCAGTTAATGACAGGCATGGTAGCCTCGATTTTGAATGAACCAATCGTATTTTGGAACTCTATTCCTATATACATGTGATACATTTCTATCAGAGTGGAACCGAGTGCCTGTTCTAAACAGAACTTGCAAGGGAATTTTTAATTATTTTTTTTAATATTAAAAAACGTATTTTTAGCAAGAAAAACGTACACCCATATTCAGGTCCAAAATATGGGAAAAATGGGACACCTGACAGCTATGGTACATGTATAACAGCTAGAAGTAAATGTATAGAGCTACATTGTATCAGTCTAATGGATATGACCAGCAATATCTGCATGTGAATTACCAGAACTGAATATTCTAAGACAAAAACTAACACAATTTAAGTGACACTAACAGTCAATGATGTTAAAATATTTTATGAACATGAATACAGATAGAAGAAAAAAAAACTGAAAAAGTCTCTCATGGCAAATTTTGTTTGCTAAATCAAAGTTTAATTCTGTAAAGGTTTTTCGTAAAGAGTTTCTTGTCTCCTTTAAGAGAAAAATTCTATTTGTTATGATGAATGACTCAGTCTTAACAGTATTCATACCACAAATTTGATTGAAAGTTTAAGTAAAAAACTTTGCATAACTTATGACCATATTGTCATCTCAGCCAAATGAGGATCACTTTAAAGTACACAGAGTTAACAGTACCCCTGTAGGCCATGTTGGCTCTTCCACATGTTCGACGCTGCAAATAACATATAAACATTAAAATAAATGAACCACATTCATTCGATTATTAGCATACATTTCATAGGATCCACTTTAAAGTTTGGAACTCACTCTGCACTACTTCAAAACAATTCACTGATTCTGAATTCCAACACACCTGATCTTGGGTATGACACTACCCAGATGTCATCTTCTCGCACCTGGAAGTTTTCAATATTATCGAGAATTTTCACCACATGGCCTGGTATAGAAACATCTTTAAACTTGTATAACTTAACCCTTCTCCATGCGCTGTCATCAACTTCAACGATTCCATGAAAACGGAGTCGAGCCTTGTTAATCTCTCGACCTATAATGGCTAATATGAGAATTCCACCGATACCAAATGAGACGTAGGTGGCGAGTAGTAATTTCTGTCTACGGGATTCATTATTGCCGCTTCCACCCGAGTTCCAGCAAATGGGAACTTTTATGAAATCTGTCCTTAAGCCATGCTGTAGGCCTGAAGTAGGCTTTAACTTCTGCCGACTACAGACTTTTGGGTGAAGTTGGACAGTTTTTGAGTAAAAATTAGTAAATTTTATTTGACTGCATTTTTTTAAATTTAAAGCGGTTGAAAACCTGCTACGTGTGACAGTTAAATTATGCAGTATCATTTCCATACACTCAAACAAAAACTAGCTGCTCAGTTCAAATGATATTTCTCCTTGGTGGAGGGCAATCAAAAAATATGCTGCAAAAACCCAATGCAACTGGTGGAACGCTATTAAAAGCTTTGTGGTGTATTTAAAACAGTATTATTTTTCAGTTACTGGGAACAATAACACAAGTCAAAACTTCTCATTTTCCCCGTCTCAAAGTCGAGAGTTGAACTCTCGAAAACACGTGGCTTTGTGTTGGTGAACATTGAAGAAAATTCAAGGGGCTTAACACAGCAAGAAATTGAGTTGTGTCCCTTAAGGGCCTCCTAAGCATGGGTATTGTGCAGCAATGCATATGAAAATTACAGAAATGTAGAGAAATGAAAGTAATGGGGCATGAAATTAATTATTTTGCACGTACAATAATGATTGTGAGTCTTGTTGAATAACAAAAATGTATTTTATTTACTGTTTGTCGTTGCTGTTAATCATCCACTGACATTAATGATGTATGGTTGCTCTGTTGCAGTACATTAATGGAAGACAACTTGCATATACGACAAAGTAGGCTATACCGTGTGTGTGTGTGTGTGTGTGTGTGTGTGTGTGTGTTTTATATTGTCGTTGTTTATTTGACTGGTGATATTCTCTGGAGAATACGTGATACTGAAGGGCCAGTTTTTAAACTTCTGATAAGTTCGAATAAATCTTTAAAGCATCATTTACATCAATTGCACCCAGGACCCGGGAACGAGGACCGTGCTTTGTGAGTCCGATCTTTTTTCAATTTATAATGGAGTTACATGCGTTATTTTCATTTATGCTGTTAAAACTCTACAATTAGTCAAGAAACGAACTTATATTCCCGCGATCTCAAGAGCCAAAAATAAAATTTCATGGTGTTTTAAAATCCATCTTTTTTTAATTTTAAATATTATCATTCTTATTAAATTGTTTGCTGTGTAGATACACTATACTATTGATAGACCTTTGCTCATAATAAATCGTCGCCCACACAGCCATAACTCAGCCACTTAAGGTGTCTATTCCTACACTGAGAACCTATTGGAGAAAAGTAATAAAAGTACGACACATACAAATACACATATTTTTGTTAACCAATGTGTCATATTTAGAACATGTTTTAATGAAAATTGGAACAAAATTATATGCTTTTTGTTGTTCTTGCAGTTTTTATTTTTTATATAAAAGATTAAAAATTGACAAAATTTTCTTGTTTGTTTTAAATGATTTTCGTCTTTTTAAATTATCTAATTTGTTAATTTGCTGTCCTGTTTTATCGTTACCTTGTGTCCCGAGTAGTCTTTATTTGAAGTAGGACCGGCCTGCCTTAGACCGATTGGACCCATGGGCCCTGAGCTCACAGGGGCCTCGCGCGTTAGTAATTTTTAAAAATTTATCTATAGATAGAAAGTAATTTTACGGCCATGGAGTTCAATATCATAAAACTTGTTTAAAAGTTTATTTCCAAATGCCATGCTCGCAGGGGTGCCCCTCGCGTAAATCCATGGTCCCCCACCAAAACGATCCAAATCGGGCCCTGCGCTTCCTACGGCCGGTGCCGATGTGAACATTACGCCATAGGTTTACATGCAAATGCCTCTTCCGGGAGAAGGAGATTTACATGCAAATGCCTCTTCCGGGAGAAGGAGAGTAGTGTAATAGTGTACGTCTTAAACTTCGTAACTGAGATAGGTCAGCTTCTTCAATAACCCATGACTTTATTTTTCGATGATCGTCACATGTGATTGCATGCCATGTGATTATAAATAATAATTCTACCGCTAGCATGAAAAATTTTGTATAACAAAAACAGCTAGCGCGATGATATAGTTATTTTTCGAATATTTTTTTTTTTTAACAAACACACCTTTTGGTAGCGGCAACAACGATAACGGTGTTACCGTCAAAACGCAGCCGTTTGCAAAATGTCTGTGTTGTGCACGTGGAGCGAATTGTTATCGCTGTTTATATTTGTAAAGAGATTATCTTAGCAAATGCAATCTACTGGCAGTCAGGCCTATATTGCTATTGATTGCGGTTCTACTACACTTTTCTGTGCGACTACTAATGCAGGAATAAGATTATTGATCGCCATTACACTGTGTACATTCTCTGTGCAGATTTAGTCTCTGAGTACTTTACACTGGCCGAGTTAGGGTGAGAATATTTTTATACTGACTGCGACAGAGAGTAATTTTATAATAAACAGTTACCGTAGAATATAATATATAAACGGCAAAATTCACAGACTAATTAACTGTTAAGGGAAAGACAAATACACTCACACATATACACACTACCAACAAACACACATATGATTGGCAACTTGATCAGTCTCTCTTTTCGAGAGATCTGGTTAGCCCTGAGAAGGGCTGTTTTTGTCTTTTTTTAAACTACAAATGCACCTTTCAATGATGACATCTCCCGGGTCTGGCCCCATACACACATCTCCTACTCCAATCTTGCTCCCAATTTATGTGTGTGGTTGGAAGTGCGGAGGCAGCTTGAGTGGTTTCAGATTCCCAATCTTCAATTTGTGGGATTCTGAAGTCTCTCTCCATTACTATTCTTCATCCTGCCTGCGGATGCTGCTGTGGCCTCCTTACTTGCTGGGGACGCTGAGGCTCCTACTCTCGCCGCTGTCTCTCCAATTATTCCTCCCAATTTTCAATCTAGAGGACAGCGGGTGTTGGTGGTGGTTGTGGCTGACGTTGTTGTGAGGGTGACGGTGTCCTCACCGCAGGCTTGACTCCACATGTTTTCCTCATCATCAGGTGAGGCAAGATTGGCCTTCTCTTTTCCTCCATCTTCTTTCTTTTTCTTCTTCTCGTCTTCTTCAATTTTTGCTTCTTCCTGGATCGCCTCCATGCCCAGCTCATCCAACAGGCGACGGGCATACTCCAAATGCATTTGGAGTTCTATCAGTTTGGAAATCCTTCTCATTTTTTTTCTATCTTGACTAGTCAACGATGGGTAGCCAGACTGACGAACGCTCCGCTTTATATCCCTGAAGCATGGACGTGAAGGAAAACACCCCTTACACACAAACTAACACTACCCACACCACAATCAAAACATGGAATGCGCGGACCTAAAAGAAACACGTTCACTTTTTTCCTACAAACACACTTTATTACCAGCCAGACATACAACCCTAAAACAAACACACACTATCTTACAAGCCAGGGAAACGAAGTGTTTATAGACACACTTATATATTTTTATAACTTATAATCACACGCACAGACCAACACACAAATACAGACAAATTTTGGCAATAGAGTAGTATGTCTTTTCTAAATTTTTGGGGTAGCCCTGAAAAGTGCTGTTTTGTTGGTAAAGAGTTTTTAGGCAATCTCTCTTAACGTCTGGGATTTCTGCCCCGTTTGTCAGCAGGTTTTCCCACGGGATGCGGCCTGCTTCTTCGGAAGGAGAAGGAGAACTGCTTGGTGTCCACTCTACAGTCGACAAAACCTCTGTCTGGATCCTGCTGTTGTTTTGTCGTTGCTGCTGCTGCTGTAGCTGCTGCTTCTGAAGTCTGTACTTCGCGGCCCACTCTTCTTGCTCCTTTTTATTTCTTCTCTGAAGACCTCTTCTGTCAGGTCTTGTGCCACTTTCAGTATCCTGACATTTTCAGTCTCTTCAGGCTTTGACATCAGGGTTTGCCTGACAGGTTTGCAAATAGACGTGGGCTTCGTTCAGCTTAGCTAATTTGGAATGCCCCCTAAGGCATGCGCCACCATTTAACACCCTCATACGAGGGTTGATTAATTATTCGGGGGGGGTAAGGACGGTATGGTGCCTCACCCCCTCAACGCTTTATATTGTGCATAGCACACTGATTGATTCTAATATCCAGACGAGGAAAGCAGGAGGGAAGGTGACGGCAAAGGAGCCAATTGTTAACATCCTGGATAATTTTTGTTCCCATTTTTCCAAATATTAAAGATGTCTTGTCGCAATTTTGAATAATGATACTCTGTGCTGTTGAATTTGAGTATAAATTTAGATGAAGTGGGATAGGTTTTCTGATTTGGAGTTATTTATTTAGACTTTAATATTTGGGTTTTAATTAAGTATGATTAAAATGTTTCCCCGTTATGCGGTGGTCCTGATGACTGGGGTTTAGTCACCTTATAGATCTAGGTGGGGTCTTATGATCTATATCAAGTTAGTGCGCTGCATTGTGCAACAGGGCCTGGTGGTCTTGGGTTTTTGACCACCTTATAGTTTTTATTGGCGTCCTTAATAATGAGCTAATTTGGTAGTTTTCTAATCGTTGCCACTTTGTGCGGCTGGGCCTGATGGCTGGGGATTTTGATGGACAATTTGATGAGTTGTAGTAAATTTATAGTTCTTTCCACACTTCATCTTGGTGTTAGAGTAGAGGATAGTAGAAGTATTGTAGAAGTTGTTGGTACTTTTCTGGGTGTTTAATTATGTTTGTGGTGACCTGTCTCTATTGACATTGCTATTGTCCTAGACTAATGGCTTGGGATTGGTTGCATACAATTGGATGGTTTTATTACATTAATTAATTTATAGAACTAGGATCCCTTATGTTTCAGGTTTCCAATCGGGTCATGGGTCAGACATATAAAGACAGGAGGAACTAGTCCAGCGAGTGTTGGGTCTAAGTATTCGCACCGGCGTAACTAAGCCTTATGCGACCTGATACCTCGCACCTTTCACAAGTAGGGCTGTTCCATCTGTGTTTTCGCAAGGTCTGTTCATCATGATAGTTCGTTCCTAGTATTAATTGCATTGCATGGAAATTTTTTACAAGTTGAATTACTTGTGATAACATGTTACGGGCGTGAGATGGTTGTAAAGGGTAATAATAGACCTAATGGGGTCTTCTAGTAACAAAGTAGGCTATTATATGTGTGTGTATATATATGTGTGTGTATGGGGTGTTCAGGGAGGGGTAGTACCTCTGGCGGGGTAGCAGTCGTACTCCCATGGGGTAGCTAGTCCACCTTTGGTCCCCACCTGTCACTCAACTCTCACCTGTGGCTCCCAGTAGCTGTAGCATGCGCAGCGGCCACACCACGGGCAACGGCTTCGACTGGCCGGCTAAACCAGGTTGAGGGTAGCCGTCGGGTCTTAAACCCTCGGTGATCTAGGTTTGTCTACCTAAGCATGCGAAGACTGGACCCGGCGGACTGCGCGGAGGAACCACCAGCTGGTCAACGGGCAGAAAGGCGGTTACAGCAAGCGACGTGGAACGCGATTAGGGCACAGTGAGACACCATTAGACACTGCTGGCCGTCCACTGCATCCCCCCTATCTCCAGCCGTCTCGACTCTGTCTTGCCACTGGACCAAGATATGCGGAGACGAGAGAGTGAGGTCGACGAGTGCGCAACTCCTCCTCACTGAAATCCAATTCTCACGCGTAAGTCATGACTTCACCAGATCATTATCCCATTCCATCATCCTGCAAGTCCTGCGGCGACGGTGAAGTGGCGAAGCGGCAGGTGTGGATTCACTGGCAGCCGTAGTAATAACCCTGCACGCAGGCGGCTCAGGCTATAGGGTCGTCTTGCTATGACCGAAGTAGCATGGGAGTTCGGCAGCCACCTGAGCGTCCGAGCAGCCCTCTTCAGGACTACACTGCTCGCCTCCACAGCAAGAGGAAGGGACTAGAAAAGGTGTCCTAAACATTGTCTACTTCATCTTACCCTGGCCAGCTTACCGCGGCTGGCGGGGATCCCACTCCAGCGATAAGAAAACAAAGAAACAGATCAAGGTGACAACTCTCACCTTAGACGCAGGGAACGTGCGCACACTCATGGATCGTGCCGGGACTGAAAGGCCTGAAAGACGGACTGCTTTGATTGCCAGAGAGCTGAACAGGTACAAAGTCCAGATCGCAGCACTCAGCGAGACCCGATTTGCCGACGAAGGTCAACTGTCAGAGGTAAATGCAGGCTACACCTTCTTTTGGATTGGACGCAGCGTGGAAGAACGTCGCGAGGCTGGAGTTGGGTTTGCCATCAAGTCCAACCTGGTCAACAAGACAGTCGGCCCACCTAAAGGCATCAACGATCGTCTGATGACCGTTCGACTTCCGCTCCCAAGAAAGCGATATGCCACACTAGTCAGCGCCTACGCCCCAACACTGACAAACCCTGATGAGATCAAGGACAAGTTCTATGATGAACTGAGATCCACTATTGCTGCCGTGCCCAGAACAGATAAACTCATCATCCTTGGTGACTTTAACGCCGGGTTGGCGCAGATCACACCTCATGGGAAGGAGTGCTGGGAAAAAATGGGATTGGCAGCTGTAACAGCAATGGCCTCCTACTGCTAGAAACTTGTGCAGCGCACGAACTGCTCAACACTAACTCTGTCTTCCGCCTACCACTTCGCAACAAGACGTCATGGATGCACCCACGCTCCAAGCACTGGCATCTGCTCGACAACGTCATAGTGCGACAGAAAGACAGGCAGGACGTCAGAGTGACGAAGGCTATGTGTGGAGCCGAGTGCTGGACTGACCATAGGCTGATCATCTCCAAACTTAACATCAGGATACAGCCTCCTAGACGTCCTCAAGGAAGCAAGACGCTGAAGCGACTGAACGTCTCCAAGCTGAAAAACGATTCAGTGAAGCAGTCCCTTGCAGACGAACTAGACAACAAGCTAGAAGCCATCACTCTAGGCTGCATGATGTAGAGTCTGATTGGGCGTCCCTTCGGGATGTTGTCTACTCCACCACCGCCAATGTGGTAGGCCCTACTACGCGCAAGCACCAGGACTGGTTCGATGATAACGATGATCGCATTCAAGAACTGCTTGACGAAAAACACCGCACACACAGAGCACTGCTAAATGACCCGAACTCCACATCTAAGAAAGCTGCATTCGCCAGTATCAGAAGAACAGTGCAGAGAGAGCTCCGACAGATGCAGGACACATGGCTGAGCAAGAAGGCGGACGAGATCCAGTCGTATGCAGACCGCAATG